>WSTK01000302.1:0-38231 GCA_019616945.1 Ceratobasidium sp. 414
CCCACTCTTGTCTGGTATGACTCGAACGGAAAGGTAGCGTAAACTTCTCTGCGAAAATGGACCAACACATGATGGCTATTTAGGCCGTTTCGTTTGGCGCCGAGGCTCTGTCGCATCAGGCCAAAGAGAGCGCCGAAGACAACAACTGGCGGCTCGCCAAAGACATCAAGTTGCATCTGCATCCTGACGACATGAAAGTTAAACATGGTCTTAAACTTGATCGTGAGCACTGACTCTCTCGTGGGACGGTTGCCAGACGGCGTTTATTAAGCCTTTTCTTTTCAGCACTACCCCACGGCGTATCCCTTCACCAGATATATTCAGACTTCTCGGCTTACCTTCTTAAGCACACTCGATCCTTCTCTGAAGACCGAATCTTCTGTGGGCGAATGCTATGGGAGAAACCCAGCCCCAACATTGAGGTTGTTATCGCGCATCCCAACGGGTGGGGTATACGCGAGCAGGGGTTTCTTCGTGGCGCGGCTGTGAAGGCTGGGTTTGCTTCTGCGTCCTCACCTCACAAAATTCGGTTTGTAACGGAGGCAGAAGCGATACTTCATTTCTTTATCTACCACACTAACTTCGGAAGTTACCCGCAGGTGCGTGGCCACCTGGTGGGGTATTATGGGGATGCCAACATATTCCTATGCAGATTGGCACAAGATTTGCTGTATGCGATGCTGGGGGGTCAACTGTGGATACTGCGGTATACTCGGTGGTTGGGGCTCCTCCGAGTCTGAAGCCAGAGGAGGTTCGGGCCTCAGCTTGTGAGTCAATAGTATTTATACGGGTTTGTGTTAGCTTCCAAATAACATACATAATCTTTTCGCGGTGTAGGTATCCAGGCAGGGGCCATATTTGTTGATGCCGCAGCCGAAAAATACATCCGGAGTGTCCTAAGTGGAGCTTCGTTGCCTGAGGAAGACGTTCTGGAATACACTGCTCGAGGTGTCAAGGACTTTAGTGTTGTAAAGCGAGACTTCCGCGATGCAACGCAAGACAAGTTAATTGAAATAGCTGGTTCACATTTCAACAATCCATCGATCAGGACTCGCCGGGGCAGGATGACCATATCGGGGTGGGTGTCGGGTTGCGCATCCGACAGGACTACTACATCTGATTGAAGTAATACAGAGCAATTATCAAATCTTTTTTTGACGTCTGCCTACGCGAGATCATGGCAAGTGTGGACCAACAGATACAGGGATTGTCCGCTTCGGTATGTGATACTGCTGGTCTCAAACACGTAGCTTGGTCCTCATGGACTCCGGGCCTAGTTGATCCTTCTTATCGGAGAGTTTGGAGACATTCCATACCTCCAGCGGGAGTTCAAAACACGGTACGAGCCCCAAGGATACCAGGTAGTAACTCATACAAGTGATTCAAGGTAGGTCGTGTTGACCCCTGTCCTTGATCCATTTGCAGATCTGACACCCCTGCCTTTTTATTTTATTTTATATCAAGCTCTAAAGCAGTTGCCGATGGTGCGGTGATATGGGGTGTTGCCAGCAATGTGAGTCGTCGGCGCTGTGTGTCAGTCGGTTCCCGTGCTCATCAGCAACTGAAAACGGCCAGACAACCAGGAGAGAGGAACCACCACTGATTTGTCAACAATCTCAGAGACCCCAGAGCGAATACGACTCGCTGTTATCTCAACTCCAGCCCCAGGAAGACTACTTCAAAGAGCTACGTCTGCTGGACGCCGCAATGAGGGAGAAGGATTCGAAACTACGGGAGCTTGACCAAGCCTATGAACGCCTTACCCAGGAGTTAGTGGAGATTTGTCAACAGGTTGAGCGTGTTCAGAGCGAGCATACCTCTCTGCGGTCTCAATTCCAGCCACGGGAAAACATAGACCTAAACGAGATAGTCCAGACACTCAAGGACCTGAATGGAGAGGTTGCAGATGTGGGTCGCCTGATCTCAGAGTACCTGACCGATACCTACGTCCAGAAGACCTTTGGCAAAGACCCAAGCGACGTCACTGTCTTGGACGCTATCTACGTACCCGAATTGAAGGCGTTGCTTGGCCATGTTGATGGAAGATCGTCGCTGGTCGCCTCATGGGACCATGAAGAAGCGATACCTGCTGAAGACTTTCTTGACTATGCGACACGATCCTTGCTCTGCGAACATCTTTACCGAGGTGTTTTTGCTCCGTTCCATCCAGCGATCAACTCGTCTCAGAGCGGCGCCATAATCTCTATGTACCATGGTATACAACAACAAGGTAGGTATATTTTATTTTGATTTGCGCGGATCCGAGGAGCGGAAAGCTGTCCCTCGATACTAATACTATTCCTAATACTATCGTAGAAACGCAAAACGTGGCTGCCAAATGGCGTGCCAACTGTTTTAAGGACATTTACAAGCCTAGAATCACGGATGCGGCTGCGTATCACGTTGGCGTTATAGCCCGAGAGTTCGTTTGTGGTAGCTTGTCGCCACTATTAAATTGCTTCTTCGGAGAAAAAGCAGGAGTCGAGCTAGAAAACCAGCACTTGGATCGCCTTAACCAGCTGTTTCGGACAGCATGGGACTGGAATTCCGTGCTAAAGGGAGATATCATCCTACAAGGCGACTTCCACCCTACATACTACGGCCCTCTTCATCGCTTCGACCCAGACGTGATGAGCGAGTTCGAGCCGAACCCTCTCAAACCTCAGCCAGAGTACATTCTGGGAACTCTTGGCCTTGGCTTGTTATCTTCCCATGCAGTGGGTGGTGGGAAGGGGCCCGAAGAAGCGGTCGTGTACAAAGCCACAGTGGCTACGAAGAGCTTGTATGCGTAATAGGAAGGCAAGGTAAGTTTGGTTTATACTTGCTTACTTCCGGATCTAACTAATGCATCCATAAGGCTTCGAACGGACTGGTAGACAGTGGATTTAATGTTTGACTACATGTATTTTTGCGGTTCTGGTTTCGAGCGATTTTGCGGAAACTTAGTTGTATTCAATATTAGAGGCCAATTGATGTTACTGTAATTTGGCTCCTGAAGACCAATAACGCTAGCCTGAAGGGCCGTGAGTAAGTGTATGTCTATAGCCAAGTTGTATGTACGCGGGAGTAAGGTTCAAGTCGGAACCGAGTGTGAAATTCGACGCCGGACAAGACCAATGAGGTAAGCATCCGAATGTGGTGTCCCAGCGATCCATCTCGTCACCCCACCCTTGGGGATAATGCTTGGATTTGTGCAAGGCTACCTGAACAGCGCCAACAAGAGGCTTTCCTCAAGCGCTTCCGTCCCTCCGCAAGAACCCGAAGATCCCAGACAGTCCTCTAAATATTCATCTGAGCAGGTATCATTAGCGGAAACGAGGCCGCCTGTACAGGAGGCCGCAAAGGCCCCTCCACAACATCATGCGAAGGAGTACGTAACAATCCTGTAAGTAATACACTGCTCGTCGGCTGAGCTACAAATACTGAGCTACCCACAGTGTTTTGGGCCGTGCTGGCTCTGGTAAAACTACGGTAGATCCGGTCATAAACCTCGTTTAATATTTCTTATGACGATATAGTATGCAGTTTATCGACAATGCCTTTTCGAAACCAAAACCAGGGCAGAACAGTGGCCTATCTAATGCTAAACCTACAGCCGACGTCGTTTCCGTTCGCATCACGACATCCAAACACAAGTTCAAGTTGATCGACACCCCCGGTTTCGACAATACAACTATAAGCAGCCTTGAGATTTTTACCAAGCTTGCTAATTACTTGCTAAACCAGTGAGTTCCCCTCGGCCCAAAGCTGGTACACGCCCATTTGACGACGTCCACAGAACGAGGGCACGGCCAACCGTCAGGGGGATCATTTATATTCATCGTGTGGGAGACCCTCTGGAGAGCAGGACTCTTGTGCAAAACATGCGCGCGATAACTGAACTTTTTCTTGGGGAGGCTAACTTGTCGCGTCTGTCAATCTTGGTCATACCGGCTCAACCTGGATCCCCAGACTCTGCCGGTGTCGCTCAGGCGCTGCCGCTTGCTACAGCCTTCCGCCCGGCGTGCGATAAGGGTGCCAAAGTCTTGATTTCTAGTCTTGACCCAGCCGACGTTAATGGCATTATAATGTCATATATCCCTCACGAACCCGTCTTGTTACGTATTCAACAACCCGGCATCTATCGTTCACCGGCTGATTTGCGGGATCAAATCGAAGACTATTTGGGCTACTACGAAGAGGACTCGCTACGCAAACGTGTCGAGGAACAGGTTCAGGGGCGCTCAGCTCCCTACAAGAGCAAAATCCACTCACTTGAAGAGATGCTCAAAGACTCTCAGGCAAAGGTCTCACACCTGTCCGAATCTCAACAGCAACCTCAACAGCAGTCGGAGCCTGGCGGAGAAGACGGCGCGACGCTCCGTCAAAAACTTGAAGAGGCGCTAAACGAGAACGTGTCTCTACGGTCGCAGCTCCAACAACTGGATAGCGTCAAACTGCAGGACATCATCAAACAAGATGACGTTGTCCAAACTTTGACAGATCTAAACCGCCAGATCGAAGAGTTCAGTCGTACGATATCTGCCTATTTGGTCGACAAATACGTACAGAAACTGTTAGGCAGGGATCCGGGGGACGTGACGGCCTTGCATGCTCGTCATTTGGCTGAGCTGGCAGCCCTATTCGGCCATGTCGAAGGGAACTCATCTTTAATGTCCTCGTCGGTTGGGGCAGGCATGCCTGTTGAAGATTTCCTGGACTATGCCATTCGATCCTTGTTATGCAAGCATATTTGCAGGAGGGTTTTCGATCCTTTCCACCCTGGGGTCGATTTGTCGCAGAGCGACGCGATAAGTAGGGTGTACGATAGTATACGACGGCGAGGTACGTATCCTCTAATCGCCGTAATAGCTATGTTGACCATCATTGTTTTGGTAGAATCACAGGCTGTGGCCGGGAAATGGCGCGCGGATTGTTTCAGAAGCATGTACAGACCGGCTAGCCCAGACGTTACAACCCGACACATCAAAACGATCGCTCAGAAGGTCTACCGCGACAGTGTAGGAACTCTCACCTCCCGCTTTTTCGGGCAAAAGGCAGATATCAGGCTTGAGGCGCAGCACACCGAACAGCTAGAGGGGCTTATCCGAGCGGCCTGGGACTGGAACTTGATGCTCAAAGGCGATGTAATCATGCTTGGCGATTTATATCCAGTCACGTACCCTCCTTCGACACGTTTCGACACCAAATTCATGGGTGAACTGGAGCAGAGCCCTCGAAAGCTGCTACCGAGATCCATTTTGGCCACGTTGGCGCTGGGATTAGTGTCGTTCTGTGCAGTTGGCGGCGAGCGTCCTCCCGAAATGACTGTAGTTTCGAAGGCTTTAGTCGCCACCAAGAGCTTGTATACGTAAGGTGATCCGTTGTAGGAATTTGAATGGCGCTGTAAGAGATACTTTGTAATGTTCTGGCTTTGTAGCTCGTTTTTTTATTAGTCATTTAGTTATCTCTGGGAATCGTCGAGTTTAATCGTTCACCATTCGAGAGTAACAAAATACACGGTTCAGGAGGTGAGGTTACATAGGAAGACGACGCAATCAAATCCGAGAAATACCTTAAGGCTTGACAGAGGTCAAAGCGCTTGGCAGAATCGAGGCTGGTCCGGTACGAGTCTCTCCCTGAAATCGCGGAAACGGTCAGGAGGCTGGCGATAAACAGGTTCGGTAAATGATACTCACATTTTGCTCCCATTCTACGAAAGCCTGCAATTCGGTCCCACCAAACTGAAGCGCCATGGTAAAGTCGAGATAATAATATTCGCCATCGCGCCCGGTTTTCTTCTTGAGCGCCTGGCGCATCCCGCTAAGGTCGGCTTCGACTTGGCAGATCTCTTCATAGCCCTTGTTGATGCGACCTATCATGAAAATAATACTTAGAAAACGGTCCGGCAGGTACGGGTTGACTTGTACTGACCGTGTTTATCGCGCAACCACTTGTTCGGCTGTTCATCATCGATAGTCCACGCGAACATCGTGACTGTAAAATTGTTTAGGCGAGGGCTAGGGGTCTTGTACGAGCGCCAATACGACTCGCGCATCGCCTCGGCAGCGCTCATGACAACACCCTAAAGCACCCTCTGAGTACAAATACAGACATTTTCAAAGGTCAAGTTGTACGCACCCTGCCGACAATCTGCGACCACTTGCCAGTGACGTAATCGTACCCAGCGTCGTGCCTGTGCACACTGCGACCCGCGTGATCGGGATCCCGAGAATCGTGCGGATCATTGATCTCGACACCATAGGGCATACGAGTCGCACGGCTGGTTACACTGAGTTTCGCTGACCAGATTACAGCCCCATCAGCCACGGCCTTTGAACTGTTATCAGCAATAAACAGGTTGTGAACAAAGGGCTACCCGAATGACGAGATAGACACACGTTGAATCATTGGCGACCGTGACCTGGCATCCGGCGCTATTGAACTCGGATAGTAGCGTATTCCGCAAGTGGGGACTGTCACCAAATCCACCAACGAGTAGTATATGCTGTGCCGCGGGGTCAGCATCTAAATTTAGCGCTGGGCGGTGTTGATGGCGAGCACACCTTGGGGTTCAATCCTGACATCTGTTGCCGAATGCTCGCAACGGTTTCCTCAACACAATTGTCAAAGAACGTTTGAATTGTATCACTATAGCACCTATTGTTAAATATACTCGAGACCGGCGCTGAGGATAGCTCACCTAGACAATGTGATGGCTCCGCGTCTAATCTTGAACTCTGGCCGCTGCAGGCGACAGCCCATATCGATACGGTGTTCCAGGAGCTCGCCATCTGGGCCTGCCGAGCCAAACGCCTTCTTTGCAGAACTCTCAAAATCTTTTACACCACTCCGGAGATAGTCGTTACGCTCGTCATCGTCGAGCCCGATTCTATTCAAAACACCTGCTAGGTGTTTCTCGCATTCTAGGTCGACAAACACCGCCCCAGCTTGAACGCCTATGGAAAGAGTGAGCATAATCCAGCTATTCACGACGAATTTGTCCACTTACAAGCTGAAGCCTTCTTCTCCTCCAACTCGAGCATCGGCGAGACGCTCTTCACGCAGTATGCTGTCGTGTCGACCGTGGATCCTCCAGCGTCGCAGACAATGAAATTGACGTTCAGCTAAACAAAGTTAATTCGTGGACAATTAGTGGCAAATTAATTATAAACAAACACTTACATTGAGCCTGTTATGAATATCGGAATGGAACATGCAGAAATGCACCGACGCCTCTGCCTCGCTAACAAAGTGGATTTGCGCATGGGCCTTGGCCTCGGAAGTGTAGTTGGCCGCAACCGCCGCCTTGCGAAGAAAGTTTTGTTCCCTGATCGTCCATCCGTTCGGGTGGGCGAGGACGATGGTCATGTCCTTATGAAGGTCCTCCCACACTTTGCGGCCGTCGATGATCCGAGTCTCGAAGAATTCCTGAGTATGCTTCATGAGGTAGCCCATGAAGTCGGTGTAGATCTTGTCGAGTGTGATACCAGTGGGTAGCGCTATAGTTTAACCCCTGCTTAATGGTATGATCTTAATATCATTAAAGGCGACTCACATTGAACCTTCAAATTATGTTTTTGTTTCATTGCCTCCGGATGGAGATGGAGCTTGAAGTGTCGTGCGAGCCTCCATCCTTGTTCTTCGGCCTTGTCAGCGGTTTCGGGTTTCAATGCTTCAGCACCAAATGACACAGCCTGGAAACGTTCGTCAGACACAACCTCAAACCAATAGATCATTGGTTACCTTGTCGTTCTTATCATAATAGACCAGGGTTGGGATTTTGCTCTCGCCCTTGTGAGCTTCTTGGCCCGGCCAAGCAGCAACTCGATAAAGAGACTGGGGGCCATCTACAAACGTGCGATCGTTAACTCGGAGCTTCTTTACACGGAAGCGTGGCTCGTACTCGGGTAGAGATAGGCAAATGCGACCGCGCTTTGCGTAGTACCGATATCAATTCCGAGAATGATCTTCGGAGGGCGGGACCAAGGTCCTTCGGTGAACGCTCGCATGGTCGGCTGAGGCGGTAGTAAGCGGGGGTGGTCAAGGGGAGGAGGTGGGGGTCCTGCAGAAACGCGTAGTGGCTATCCAATTTGAAATCGTGATTAGCGCGCTGATGTCAGGGGCCGGGGGAGAGGGCGCAGGCCAATCCACCATCTTTGGCTACTCGACTCGTTCCAGGCCCACTGCCTCGCTATTGCTGGGACCCCCAGCGAGCGCCCGGAGAATCGTTTTCCTCCCTGTATCAACCACCATCCTAGAGGCTCAGCTGGAATTCTGCCACTCGGGTCACTATCAGTCCTCTCTCAAACCACACCTCAAGTTCCGCGAGCATTCTCTTGTATTCTACCAGGCAGAATCATCCTTAGCATGTCTAGTGATCACAGTGGTGGAAAAATTCGCCGCGTAGTGGGTCTTTTCGCCAGTCCTAACGAACTTCTCACGGAGATCATATGAACAGTTCGGGCTTCCACAGCACGGACGCTCAAATGCCGAAAAGGAGCTGCCGCTGGCCCCACAACCCACCCCAGCCGTAGCAAATGGCGGCATACTAAGCTCTCGTGTGTCGCCTCGGCCTCCAAAACCAGTCCGATCCGCCACGCTTGACGCCCCCGTGGTCCCGAAACCAATAAACCAAGAAGCGCATTCTCAAGGAAATGGGGAACAGACAGCCACCAATGCTGCAGCTCTAGCCCCAGCTGCACTCCCAGCCCTAATCCCAGCTTCGACTCCTCCCCCTGCCCCCGCTCCCGCCTCTGCTCCAGCTCCAGCTCCAGCTCCAGCTCCGACCCCGGCCCCAGTCCCGGCCCCCGCATCGGGGACAGCGACAGTTCCAGCTGCAAATCAAGAACGGCGAATTGGGACACGTCAACCCGTCGATCCTTACGAAGAACGAATCAGGGAACTGAAAGAACGAAACAATGAATTAAAGAAACAATGCGAATTCTACGAGGGCGAACAGTATCGACGAGAACTCTCATCGCTCCGTACCCATTTGCAGGTGAACGACTTGCAAGAACCATGGGAGATCTCTCAGAAGTTCCAAGCTATCAACAAAGCGGTCGAAAACGCTTCTCGAAATCTCTCGGAATACTTGGCTGATAGGTTCCAGCCTGCAATAACATCGTTCCACACTGGCGATTTTGTCGCGCTGCCACAAGGTCACTCCGCTAGGGTGGAACGGGGCCCGCCTGTTTCCCCAGAAGATTTTGTTGATTTCCGTTGTCGTTCAATGATCAACGAAGAGTTGATGGTGACCGTGTTTGATGAAAAGTTCTTTCACCCCGCCCTAGAGTCGGGGCCCAATGAGCTACTCACTGCCATGTACAACAAGATTCGAATGCAAGGTGGGTACACGAAACAGCTTTTTGCTTCAACACTGATATATTGGGTTCTTAGAATCGCAGGTTATTGCCGGACGCTGGAGAGTCTCCTCATTCAACGCCCATAAAGGCGTTGATTTTCCCTCCCAAAATACTGCCCAGCGTTTTTGTCAGGACGAAATTTTCGAGTTCTGCCGCCGCATCTACGGAGATAAACCCGCCGAAGAGGCCGTGACCAAGGTCTTTCGCGAAATAATGGCTATATTCGAGCATGCCTGGTCGTGGTACTCGTCGGCCAAATCCTCCTTGGTCCTGCTTGACTTTCAGCCTTATCATTTCCCTTTGGGCGCGGCTTTCGATCCGGAATACACAATTCTCGAAGGAAGAAAGATGAAACCACCCTCGTCTAAATCTATTCTTCTAACTAGCCGCCTTGGATTGATTTCTTCCGAGGCACAGGGAGGAGGGAGGTCACCACGACAAATCGTTCAAGCCAAAGCCACCGCGCTGACGGCAGAGTATTTCATGAGCGACCGCTGAGATTTCTAGCTTATCCTTTGTCTTTTGTTTGCCGGCTGTGTTGATGTTTGAATATAATGACCTGAAGCTTGTTTGAAGATGTGGCTACATGCGCATGCAATCGTAAACAAGGCCAGCTGGTTGGTACGAAACTTCACTACCTACGCGTTTTTGCCCCATATTGTAATTCCAACGCTTGACACGGTTGAAAATTACCCACATGAAGCGATTTAGGGAAAATGTACTGTGTGGCGACACAATAGCTCCAAATATAGGCAATGCGTGCGTGGTATACACGCCAATGCTGTGTGGGCTGGCCACACCCGTAAAGCGTGTCACCGGAATCAGCGCTGGACAGGTACAAGCTTCTACTGTGGAAAGTGTTTGACAACGTCGCTTTTATCGGTTAAGTGGCGAGCGCTATTGTTCCACCTATAAACGCCAGCCCGCTGCCTACCTCCACCCCTGCGATCGGAACCTTGCAACCTTGCCACCGCGCCCACATGTCGAAAATCTTCGGACATCGACGCAAAGCATCAGTGAGCCTTACCCTGCGCATGGTATAGAGACAGATTTATCCAGATTATAACAGAGCGGATCTAGAAGGGTGAGAATCGCGGAGACTAAACAAAATGGGGAGGATTTACAACCAAGTGAGTCATGCAACCAGCTACCCAACAGTATGTGATACTAAACGACTATTACTTCTCAAAGAAGATGCCATGATCCTGGTCATGGACCCCAATAAACGAGACAGATACTGGGAGAACCGCGACGAAAAAATGACGACACGACTGAACGACACTCTGCACCAGCTCCAACATCTAGAGAACGAATTGAAGGAACTGCAGGTGATGCGAGAACAAGTCCCACCACAAGAACAGCCCATGGTCCAGCAGCAAATAGAACGAACACAACAAATCATCCGCCACTCGAGGGCGAATTCGGTTTTATTACGTTCCCATCTCCAGGTAAACGACGAACTGGAGCCAGGAGATGTTGCGAGCGCCTTTCGGTCTATCAACAAGGATGTCGACAACCTATGCCGTGATATTGGCGAGGACTTGGCGAAGCTGCACAGATCGAGGGAGAGTATAAAACTCGGTAGTTCCCTGGACGTTCGAGATATGTTGGCAGTCCAAAGGGCGCTTTACGGCAGCACTGGAGTACACTCGGCCCTTATCGAGTCCTGGGCGGGGAAGGGGCGACCAATCGACGAGTTCATGGACTTTAGTCTCATGTTTCTTATCAACCGAGAGTTGCACCATCTCATCTTCCAGCCATTCCATCCGCTCATGACTCGGGACCAAGACGATGTTATTTCCCAGCTTTATCAGAACATCAGGCGGCAAGGTGAGTAGTTGCGCCAGCACTTGTGTACTTGGCTACTGATAGTCTCCTCCCAGACGCCCAGGTTATTAGTGGGAGATGGCGTGTATCGACATTCTTGGCTCATCAAGCCAAGTTCTCACAGTCAGTGCAGCAATGGCTGGACGCACTCCAAGCAGGGCTTGTAAACCAAATCCTACTACCCTTCCTCGTTGCTGTTTACGGGAATTCTGCTCGCCTGACGCACAGGCATGAGCAGTCAATTGCTTCCATCATATCCAAAGCTTACCGCTGGAACCAGATGGTCAAGACGGAGGTTGTTTTGCTTGACTTCCAACCAATAATGTTCCCCAACGGAACTAGATTTGATCCCACTTCTATGGCCCTCTTGGACCAAAAGGTGGTTCCGGCGCCAGCAGAACCAATAATCTCTACCGTGTCGTTTGGTCTGCAGTCGTCCGAGGCCGAAGGTGGGGGCCAACCCGTGAAGCGGGTCTGGCAAGAAAGGGTTATGGTTTTGACAGATGGTTATTTCGAATAATATTGATACGTCGCACTATTGAGCTCTACACCAACTACTGTGTTTTAGATATTTATCTTTGATTCACGACAATTGTACATATGCGTTCAACACATTTCAGATAATCACAAACGGTTTTCATGCATGATACTAAGAAGGTCTTCACTCGAACTCGAGCCCATGTCTAGTACACATGAATGTACCAGTATTTGGGTTCATCTTGCATTTGCGCTCGAGACCAACGGAATAGCGGGCTGTATATGGGAGATCGCTACGTCCAAGGCCAAAACTCAAATTTCGATGGACAACCACAGCGATACTAGCAACGACACACCAACGATCCTCTTTGCCAAGCGGGGCCAGGCTTGAACGTCGGGCATGGAATACAACAGGTAGTGGTTCGGATCAGCCCTTGGCCATCAAGCGATCAATGGTAGGACAGATTGGATATTCAGCATCAGGAGAATCACAGAAGTCGACAGATGGACTATGTCATAGGGAGGGCACCTGCGCTGAAGATACAACTCAGCCTTCGGTCGGTGCTACGCCACCCGCGGCGTAACGGTACTAGAAAACCGGACGCGGTGATGGAGAGTGCATCCGAGAGGCACCGCTAGGCGACTTAAGAATGAGTGTCCGGGCCGCCAGCCTCGCGAGCAGGGCTCACCCGGGCGGCGGGCAGGCTGCAAGCGTGAACGACAGAATGGTGGAGCAGAAGGCGACGATGACCAGACCGCTCGCGGGGCTGGTGGCTCAGACACTGTGACATGAAGCGCCACCGTTCCGGGCCTATGGCAGTGCGCACCGTAGGTTGACTGGGCAAGCGGACTCCCGTGGGTCGACTCAATAGCCAGCGGAGGTGCCAGGAGTGGGTGTGGGGAGGCCGCTGGGGTAATCTGGCGAGGCGCTGGGTACGGGCGTGTGAAGGCACTGGGAGTGGGTGGAGAAAAGCCGCTCGTAGTGAGAGTGCGAAGGTGCGAACTGTAGATGCGGGAAGCCGCTAGACGCGAGAGCGTGAAGGCGCCATGGATGGTAATGCGAAAGAACTGGGTGTGGGACGCCCCTGGGAGTGGAGCGCTCAAGCGCTAGCAACGGATGCGGGGTGCTGTCCCTAATGTAAGGTGGGACGCCATTGTAGGAAATGGATGCGGGGTGCCACTGGGTAGCATCGCCAGAGTGCTAGGCGTAGGGAGCGCGCTGGTGTTGTGTGTGCGTGCGTGAAGGTGGGCTGGATTTCAGCCACGTCTCACTAAGAGGTGCTTGATGTCGTGGTGAGGCCGGATTCCAGCTGCAAGGCAAGAGTGCAGCCGGGAGTAACAAATAAGTAAATAATCGGGGCGATGAGGAGAGGCAAGGACACTAGTACACTCGGAAGGGTAAGGTGGGCACTTGAAGAAGACGGGACGCGGCGTTGGGCGGAGTGCGCGGCGGTCAATGTGTGTGATCGCGAGGCAACCACGTGACCGCTCCTGATGGCTGATGCCGCTGATCGAGTATCCCCTAGCAAGCACAAATCGGTTTTATGCTGCCTGTTTCCAATCCGCACGGGGTCGCTACTTAGAGAAAATCCGTATACCATCACGGCCGCCATGCAGCCATGCCCGAATGTTGACCGAGCGACTCGCAGGCACCCGGATGGGTTGGCCACCTGTTTACACCATCCTATACCAGCTTCCTGACCACCACACTTCTCTGCAATATTACCGCAAGTACAAAACAGCCTACTTATTTTACGCATTTCCCCCCCTACGTTCGGCCACGCAAAGACCATTTACCTATCCAGCAAATTAGCGACCTCTTGCTTGAATGTGCACATGCAAATGTGCCCGATGAACTAACCAATGAGGCAACCTGCTGAGCTGTTGGCCGTTTGTTTGGATCATATTCCCAGCACCACCGCAGAACGCCAAGCATGGCTGCCGCTTGAGGTGACACTGGCTCCTTCTGTAGCACCGTGACTTGGGGTGTACGTCGATCCCTCAGGATCGCTGCAATTACCATGTGCCCGGACCGGATCTCGGCGAACGGAATATCCCCAGTTATGATTTCCTGGACAGCCACATCAGCCGATTGAAGCTACTCCAGGCGTGTCACATACAAGCATAGCCTAGATGGGTCGATCCCATTAGAACACCGTGCCGGCAATCTACCCGACCATCACTCACCATTCCCATCGCATACACGTCCGTCTCGCAGCTCCGCCGACCACCTTCCTCATATAGTTCTGGTGCCTATACCGTATGTACATGTCAATATTGAGGCAGAAACACTCGGAAACGTCACATACCATCCAACGACACGTCCCGCCGCCTGGATCAGTCTGCGAGAACTGGAAAACTTTGTCGTGTAAGATGGCGAGCCCGAAGTCAGTGACCTTGAGAGTACCATCTTCAGCAACTAGCAGGTTATCCTAACAGGGGGGAGGGTCATCCAGGGATCTGTTAGATGGGCTTAAGTACTTGCGCCTTTGATGTCCCCATGGACCTTTGCGATGTAATGATCAAATATTTCACAGTTTGAGCGGGACGTCGGAAACACACACCACATTCTCCTCGTGGAGGTATTGCACTGCTGAGGCAAGTTGGTGACACTACAACATCCGTTACCTGGCGTGCCCGGCTAGCCAAAAATCGATAATATGGTACACACGAGCTTGTTACGATCCGTGTCTGGCCATTTCTGCACCATTGACCTGACACTGCCATACGCCATCCATGGCGACACCATAGCCAGGTAGCCTTGAAACAGTGCTACCCCGTATAGTTCGAGTATATTAGGATGTTTCAGCTTTGACCATGTGTTGAGTTCCCGAGCAGTATGCTGCATGAGGGTAAGTGTATGCAGGCTCCCGAGCTTAAACATTGCCCGCACCTTGGCGTGTTTGGGATCGGACTGCCTCAAGCACTTGATAGCCAGTTGAGCTCCCTCAGAGCGAGTCACACGATACACATCTGACAAGGCAGTGCTGGCAACTGGGCGTGTGCTGATAGCTGGCAAGTGGGATAACTCATCTGTGAGGTCAGCGATTCTCGAATGTCTTGCCAGGTAGCTCACGACCACCGGGAGAGGCTGCGGAAGCCAGTCAGATAGAAGGTTAAAAGCAAAAAGCAGGCACGCCTCACCGTATCGGAAGTGATGTTGATAACGGGCGAGAGCGCAGGGTGTTCACGGAAGGACTAAATGCACAAATCGGGAGTGTGACCAAACCCAAAACTCAATTGTCGTCTTACGGTCTATCCAATGACATGAGCCACTGCTTGCTGAGATTCAACACCAAGAGGAACATACCTAAAAGTATGGTCGATGCCACGTGAGAGCGTGGACGTCAAACAGACATGCACTTACTTCCTGCCATGAAAGGTTTCGATGTCAGCGTAGCATATTTAAGCACAAATAAATATACGAACAACCTGTTCAAACTACAGAAACTAAGATGCAGCATGGCATACCCACAAAGTAGACACACACGAACCTCCTGTCACAGGGGGAAGAGGGCGTGATAATGGTGAAACGGTGGGAAATGGTGGCCCACTCACATCCTATTCACAATATTCAAATGACGAGCTAACACATCAGCCAACCTCAAGGAAAAACAAGTCTACGCACAAGCTAGAGAGTAAGGAGCGGTGTGAGATGGAAAGCACCCGGTGATGTGGCAATTTACCTACCGTCTTTGACCCAGCTATCAGACTAGTATTTGGGGCTGGTGACGGCAAACTCATAATCTGGTTGCATCGAAGGAAATAGACAAATGAAGCGTGACAAAGTTCATGTACTTACTGGCTGATACCATTAGTATCAAACAGAGTAGTCGCATAATTATAAAGAATGCAATCAGTGCTGAAGCAGAAGCAGCAGAGCAACTCGTACGCTACAAGGCAGGGGTGCAATTGGCGATAAAAATAGTTTCTGTTTGACTGATCTTGTTTTCTTACCACCTAGGTCACGATCAAGTGAATCGGAGTCAGCCAAATCAATATGGCGGCCTTTTCACTCACTGGCTGAAGGTATGTCAGGGCGACAAGTAAACAACCACATATCTAGCACAGGTGGGTCATTCACTCACATTCTGAAACAAGGCAGAGCAGTGGGTGAGAAGTTAACACCGGCCTGGCACAGAAAAGCCATTCACTCACAGCCTGAGACAAGCCAAGGCGCCGATTTTTAGTGTTTGCGGTGGTGCGAAACGGCGCTCCTAGCTACTCGCATCGTATGATCGACTGGCACACTCACACCTAGAAGCGCTTACGTACCTTCTGTTGCAACACTTTACAGTCAGTACCAACCCCAACTACTCTGTGGTTACTCAGGTACTTACTTTCTGTCGCACGTGTTAGTTGAACCAGTGTCAGCACTGTCTCATTGCTGGCGTCTTGTAGAAGACCTACAAACTACTTGGGGGTGCCCCGCCCCCTAAGTTATCTCTAATAGTATCGAACCACAATACATACCCACGTCCCAAACGGTTCCCGGGCTTCGGGCTTCATGGGCCCAAAAGTGGGATCCAGCGTTCGCAAGGTCAGCTTTTTAAGCCGTCTGGGGTCTTGTTTGCTTACTCGTTCTTTAATCTGCTCGTGCTCCTGGGTGGAATAGCATTAGTACAGTTGGTGTCTTTACACCCCAGGTCCTACCTCCTGGTTTATAGAAGGATTCGCCAGCATCTTCTGGTGTACATTGTCTGGAGTATTGCTTACCGTTTCAGCTCCATGGTCTAAACGGACCCAGAAATCCGATGTGTTGGTCACGGCGTCGACTTCACAGCGCGGATCGTTGGTCTCGAAACTGGAGCATATACCAGTTGCATGGCTGGTTCCACTGAGTTTTGTGGACCAGATGACTGCACCGTCGGTCGAGGCATTGAAGCTGTTGTCCATAAAAAGATAAGGGTCAAATAATGGGCTGCTTGGACCGGAGACAAACATACGTTGAATCGTTGGCGACCGTGACTTGGCATCCGGCACTATCGAACTCGGACGATAGCCTATTCTGCAAGTAAGGGCTGTCACCGAATTCACCCATGAGTAGTATAAGCTGTGTTATGGAGTCAGCATCTAAATCTAGTGCTTGAGAGTATTGGTGCCGAACATACCTTAGGGTTCAATCCTGACATCTGTTGTCGAATGCTCGCAACGGTTTTCTCAACACAATTGTCAAAGAACGTTTTAATCGTGTCACTGTAATACCTATCATTAAAAATGTACCCAAGACCGATACTGCGAATAGCTCGCCTGGATAATGTGATAGATCCGCGTTTGATCTTGAACTCTGGCCGCTGCAGGCGACAGCCAATATCGATGCGGCGCTCCAGGAGCTCGCCATCTGGGCCTACCAAGCCAAACGCCTTCCTTGCAGAGCTCCCAAAATCCTTTACACCGATCCGGAGACAGTCGTTACGCTCCTCATCGTCGAGCCCGATTCTATTCAAAATACCTGCCAGGTGTTTCTCGAATTCTAGGTCGACAAAGACCGCGCCAGCTTGAACGCCTATGGAAAGAGTGAGCACAATCCAGCCATTCACGACGAATTTGTCGACTTACAAGCTGAAGCCTTCTTCTCCTCCAACTCGAGCATCGGCGAGACGCTCTTCACGCAGTATGCCGTCGTGTCGACCATGGATCCTCCAGCATCGCAGACAATGAAATTGGCGTTCAGCTAAATGAGGCTAATTCGTGAACAATTAGTGGCAAATTAATTATAAATAAACACTTACATTGAGCCTGTTATGAATATCGGAATGGAACATGCAGAAATGCACTGACGCTTCAGCCTCGCTGACAAAGTGGACTTGCGCATGGGCCTTGGCATCAGAAGTGTAGTTGGCCGCAACCGCTGCCTTGCGAAGAAAGTTTTGTTCCCTGATCGTCCATCCGTTCGGGTGGGCGAGGACGATGGTCATGTCCTTATGAAGGTCCTCCCACACTTTGCGGCCGTCGATGATCCGAGTCTCGAAGAACTCCTGGGTATGCTTCATGAGGTAACCCATGAAGTCGGTGTAGATCTTGTCGAGTGTGATACCAGCGGGTAGCGCTGCAGTCCAACCTCTGCTGAACGGCATGATCTTAAAATCATCAAGGGCGACTTACGTTGAACCTTCAAATTGTGCCTTTGTTTCATGGCCTCTGGATAGAGATGGAGGTTGAAGTGCTGTGCAAGCCTCCATCCCTGCGCTTCTACCTTTTCAGCGGTTTCAGGTTTCAATGCTTCGGCGCCAAATGACACAGCCTAGAAATGCTCGTCAGACACAACCTCTAACCAATAGACTGTCGCTTACCTTGTCGTTCTTGTCGTAGTAGACCATGGTTGGGATTTTGCTCTCGCCCTTGAAAATTTCTTGGCCCGGCCAAGCAGAGACTCGATAAAGACACTGCGGGCCATCTATAAACGTGTGAGTGTTAACTCGGAGCTTCTTTACACGCAAGCATGGCTCGTACTCGGATAGAGATAGGCGAATGAGACCGCGCTTTGCGTAGTACCGATATTAATTCCAAGAACGATCTTCGGAGGGTGGGTCCAAGGTCCTTCGGTGAACGCTCGCATGGTCGACTGAGGCGGTAGTAAGCGGGGGTGGTCAAAGGGGAACAGCCTTCAGGAACCAGATCACTGGGCATATAGCCAAAGACGGTAGATCAGCTTGCGCCCTCTCCTCAGGCATGAGTGCACTAACTATTGTAATGTTCACACTTAAGATGTCCTTTCCTGAAATATATTTGCAAGGTACTATAAATGCATGAATAGGGTACGGTTAGCCAATAGAAATACTCTGAGATATTGGTGACGGTTTACAAATGACACATCTCACTAAGAGGTGCCTGATGTCGTGGTGAGGCCGGATTCCAGCTGCGAGGCGGGAGTGCAGCCGGGAGTAACAAATAAATAAATAATCGAGGCGATGAGGAGAGGCAAGGACACTAGTACGCTCGGAAGGGTAAGGTGGGCACTTGAAGAAGACGGGACGCGGCGTTGGGCGGAGTGCGCGGCGGTCAATGTGTATGGTCGCGACGGAATAAAGAGAGGCAACCACGTGACCGCTCCTGGTGGCTGATGCCGCTGATCGAGTATCCCCTGCCTGGAAAGCACAAATCGGTTTTATGCTGCCCGTTTCCAATCCGCACGGGGTGACCGCTCGGAGAAAATCCGTATACCAGCACGGCCACCATGCAGCCATGCCCGAATGTTAACCAAGCGACTCACAGGCACCTGGATGGGTTGGCCACCTGTTTACACCATCATATACCAGCTTCCTTGGGGATCCCGCAGCCACCTTCCTGACCACCACACTTCTCCGTAATATTACCACAAGTACAAAACAGCCTACTTATTTCACGCATTTCCCCCCCTACGTTCGGCCGTGCAAAGACCATTTACCTATCCAGCAAATTAGCGACCTCTTGCTTGAATGTGCACATGCAAATGTGCCCGATGAACTAACCAATGAGGCAACCTGTTGAGCTGTTGGCCGTTTGTTTGGATCATATTCCCAGCACCACCGCAGAACACCAAGCATAATTGTCGCTTGAGGGGACACTGGCTCTTCCTGCAGCACTGGGACTTGAGGTGTACGTCGATCCCTGAG
Organism: Ceratobasidium sp. 414; assembly: GCA_019616945.1. Taxonomy (NCBI): domain Eukaryota; kingdom Fungi; phylum Basidiomycota; class Agaricomycetes; order Cantharellales; family Ceratobasidiaceae; genus Ceratobasidium; species Ceratobasidium sp. 414. The sequence continues at coordinate 19,244 of WSTK01000302.1, forward strand.
GATTGCCGCAATTACCATGTGCCCGGACTTGATCTCGGCAAACGGAATATCGCCGGTTATGATTTCCTGGACGCCACATCAATCGGTTGAAGCTACCCCAGGCGTGTCACATACAAGCATAGTCTGTATAATTGACCCTGTTCAAATATTGTGTCGACAATCCACCCGACCGTTACTCACCATTCCCATCGCATAGACGTCTGTCTCGCAGCTCCGCCGACCACCCTCTTCGTATAGTTCTGGTGCCTATATCTCGCGTGCATGTTAATATTGAGGCAGAGGCATTCGGAAACGTCACATGCCATCCAACGACATGTCCCGCCAGCCGGATCAGTCTGTGAGAACTGGAAGACCTTGTCGTGTAAGATGGCGAGCCCGAAGTCGGTGACCTTGAGAGTACCATCTTCAGCAACCAGCAAGTTATCCTAACAGGGGAGGGAAGGTCATCTAGGGATCTGTTCGATGAGCCTAAGTACTTGCGCCTTTGATGTCCCCATGGACCTTTTCGATGTAATGATCAAACCTTTCATCAATTGAGTGGGACGTCGGAAACACGCACCACATTCTCCTCGTGGAGGTATTGCACTGCTGAGACAAGTTGGCGACACTACAATACCCGTTACATGGCGCGCCTCAACTAGCAGAGGGTCAATAATATGGTACGCACGAGCTTGTAGCGATCTATGTCTGGCCATTTCTGCACCATTGACCTGACGCTACCATACGTCATCCATGGTGACACCATAGCCAGACAGCCTTGAAATAGTGCCACCCCGTGCAGTTCGAGTATGTTAGGGTGTTTCAGCTTTGACCATGTGTGCAGTTCCCGAGCAGTGTGCTGAGTGACGGTGAGCGTGTGCAGGCCTTTGGCGAGTTTAAACACTGCTCGCACCTTAGTGTGTTTGGGATCGGACTGTCTCAAGCACTTAATAGCCAGCTGAGTTCCATCAGAGCGAGTCACACGATACACGTCTGACAAGGCGGTGCTGGCGATAGGGCGTGTGCTGATAGTCGGCAAGTGAGACAACTCATCTGTAAGATCAGCGATTCTCGAATGCCCTGCCAAGTAGCCCACGACCGTCGGAAGAGGCTGCGGAAGCCAGTCAGTCGGAGGGGGAAGGGGGGGGATCAGGCGCTCCTCACCGTATCGGAAGTGATGTTGATAACGGTCGAGAGCGCAGGGTGTTCACGCAAAGACTAAATGCACAGATCGGGAGTGTGATCGAATCCAAAACTCAATTATTGCGCTTACAGTCTATCCAATAACATGAGTCATTACTTGTTAAGATGCGCATCAAATAGACATGCACTTACTCCCTGTCACGAAAAGTTTCGATGTTAGTGCAGCATGTTTAGGTACGAAGAAATGTACGAACAATCTGTACGAACCATCGAAACTAAGCTGCTGCATGGTATACTCACAAAGTAGATACACACGAACCTCCTGTGATGGGGGGGGGGGGGCAGAGCATGATAATAGTGAAACAGTGGTAAATAGTGGTAACTCACATCCTGTTCACAACATTTAAATGACGGGTTAATACATCAGCCAACCTCGAGGAAAAGCAAATCCACGCACAGGCTAGAGAGTAAGGAGCGGTGAGAAGAAGAGGGCATAGCGATCTAGAAATTCGCCTACCACCCATGACTGCGCTACCAGGCTAGTATTTGAGGCCGATGACAACGCACTCATAATCTGGTTGCATCGAAGGAAATAGACAGACGAGACATAGGTAGTTTAGTGGGTGACAAGGCTGGGCATGCACTCACAGGCTGATAACCATCGGTATTAAATGGGGCAGTCGCATAACCACAAGGAATGCAGTCAGTGTTGGAGCAGAAACAGCAAAGCAGCTCGTACGCTGCAGGGCGGGGGTGCAATTGGTGATCAGTATATTTTTGTACGACTCATCTTGCTTTCTTACCACCTGGGTCGATATGGTCAAGTTGATTAATAGTCAGCCTAGCGAATACGGCGGCTTTTTCACTCACTGGCTAAGGTATGTCGAAATGACGGGTAAGCAACCAGCATATATCTAGCGCGGGCGGATCCTTCACTCACATTCTGAGACAAGGCGGAGTAGTGGGTGAGCGGTTAACACCAAACTGGCACAGAAAAGCCGTTCACTCACCCGCTGACATAAATCGAAGCGGTGCATTAACAACTAAGCGTACAACTAGCACAAGCGCGCTGTTCACTCACAGCTTGAGACAAGCCAAGGCGCTGATTTTTAGTGTTTGCGGTGGTGCGAAACGGCGCTCCTAGCTACTCGCATCGTATGATCGGCCACACTCACGCCTAGAAGCTTTTACGTACCTTCTGCATCACTTTACAGTCAGTGCCAACTCCAATTACCCTGCGGTTACTCAGGTACTTACTTTCTGTCACATGTGTTAATGGAAGCCATGTTAGTACCGTCTCATTGCTAGCGCCTTGCGGAAGACCTACAAGCTACTTTGGAGGTACCCCTAAGTTACTTCTAACAGTATTAAACCAAAACACGTACCCATGTCCCAAACTGTTCCCGGGCTTCAGGCTTCACGGACCCAATGTGGGACCCATCGTTCACAAGGTCAGCTCTAAGTTGTATGGGGTTCTGTTTGCTCGCCCGCCCCCTAATCTGCTCGTGCTCCTAAGTGAAATCGCATTAGTACAGTTGGTAGATTTACGCCCCAGGCCCTACCTCCCGGTTTATAGAAGGATTCGCCAGAATCTTTTGATGTACATCGTCCGGAGTATTGGTTACCGCTTCAGCTCCTGGGTCCAAACGGACCCAGAAGTCTGACGTGTTGGTCATCCTGTCGACCCCACGGCGCGGATCGTTGGTCTCGAAACTGGATGGTGTACCAGTCGCATGGCTAGCTCCAATCAGTTTCACGGACCAGATTACGGCACCAACGGCCACGGCCTTTGAACTGTTATTAGTAATAAATAGGTTGTGAATAAAGGGCTACCCGAATGGCGAGATAGACACACGTTGAATCATAAGCGACCGTGACCTGGCATTCGGCGCTATTGAATTCGGACAATAGCGTATTTCGCAAGTAAGGGCTGTCGCCAAATCCACCAACGAGTAGTATATGCTGCGCCGCGGAGTCAGCATCCAAATTTAGGGCTGGGTGGTGTTGATGGTGAGCACACCTTGGGGTTCAATCCTGACATCTGTTGCCGAATGCTCGCAACGGTTTCCTCAACACAATTGTCAAAGAACGTTTGAATTGTATCGCTACAGTACCTATTGTTAAATATACTCGAGACCGGCAACTGAGGATAGCTCACCTAGACAGTGTGATGGCTCCGTGTCTAATTTTGAACTCCGGCCGCTGCAGGCGACAGCCCATATCGATACGGTGTTCCAGGAGCTCGCCATCTGGGCCTGCCGAGCCAAATGCCCTCTTTGCAGAACTCTCAAAATCTTTTATACCGCTCCGGAGATAGTCGTTGCGCTCGTCATCGTCGAGCCCGATTCTATTCAAAACACCTGCTAGGTGTTTCTCGCATTCTAGGTCGACAAACACTGCCCCAGCTTGAACGCCTATGGAAAGGGTGAACACAATCCAGCTATTCACGACGAATTTGTCGACCTACAAGCTAAAGCCTTCTCCTCCAACTCGAGCATCGGCGAGACGCTCTTCACGCAGTATGCCGTCGTATCGACCGTGGATCCTCCAGCGTCGCAAACGATGAAATTGACGTTCGGCTAAATCAGATTAAGAGCGTTCGTGAACAATCGATAGCAAATGAACTATAACAAACACTTACATTGAGCCTGTTGCCAATATCGGATTTGAACACGCAGAAATGCACCGATGCTTCAGCCTCGCTAACAAAGTGGATTTGCGCATGGGCCTTGGCTTCGGAAGTGTAGTTGGCCGCAACCGCCGCCTTGCGAAGAAAGTTTTGTTCCCTGATCGTCCATCCGTTCGGGTGGGCGAGGACGATGGTCATGTCCTTATGAAGGTCCTCCCACACTTTGCGGCCGTCGATGATCCGAGTCTCGAAGAACTCCTGGGTATGCTTCATGAGGTAGCCCATGAAGTCGGTGTAGATCTTGTCGAGTGTGATACCAGTGGGTAGCGCTATAGTTTAACCTCTGCTTAATGGTATGATCTTAAAATCATTTAAGGGCGGCTCACGTTGAACCTTCAAATTGTGTTTTTGTTTTATTGCCTCCGGATAGAGATAGAGCTTGAAGTATCGTGCGAGCCTCCATCCTTGCTCTTCGGCCTTGTCAGCGGTTTCAGGTTTCAATGCTTCAGCACCAAATGACACAGCCTGGAAATGCTCGTCGGACACAACCTCAAACCAATATTAGACCATTGGTTACCTTGTCATCCTTGTCATAGTAGACCAGCGTTGGGATTTTCATCTCGCCCTTGTGAGCTTCTAGGCCTGGCCAGCGAGCGACTTCATAAAGAGACTGCGGGCCATCTATAAACGTGTGAGTGTTAACTCGGAGCTTCTTTACACGGAAGCGTGGCTCGCACTCGGATAGAGAAAGGCGAATGAGACCGCGCTTTGCGTAGTACCGATATCAATTCCGAGAATGATCTTCGGAGGGTGGGTCCAAGGTCCTTCGGCGAACGCTCGCATGGTCGGCTGAGGTGGAGTAAGCGGGGGTGGTGGAAAGAAAAGGGACCCAGTCTCCAGGGACTATGGGTCAGGAACAAACGCCCATACCCAAAGATGGTAGATCAACTTGCGCCCTCTCCCCAAGCATGAGCGCACTAACTAATATTCACGCTTAGCGTCCTTTTTGAGGGGTTAATAACGGTTTATAAACACTATTGTATAAACGGCGCATTTCGAACACACCAATTCTAACCGTAGCCTAGAAATGAACACAAGGCCATACCACGCGGGAACACCCATGTATCCAACCATCGATAGTCTCCTCCCAGACGCCCAGGTTATTAGTGGGAGATGGCGTGTATCGACATTCCTGGTTCATCAAGCCAAGTTCTCACAGTCAGTGCAGCAATGGCTGGACGCACTCCAAGTAGGACTTTCCGCCCTTTCTCGTTGCTGTTTACGGGAATTCTGCTCGCCTGGCGCATAGGCATGAGCAGTCAATTGCTTCCATCATATCCAAAGCTTACCGCTGAAACCAGATGGTCAAGACGGAGGTTGTTTTGCTTGATTTCCAACCAATAATGTTCCCCAACGGAACTAGATTTGATCCCGCCTCTGTGCCCTCTTGGACCAAAAGGTAGTTCCGGCGCCAGCAGAGCCAATAATCTCTACCGTGTCGTTCGGTCTGCAGTCGTCTGAGGCCGAAGGTGGGGGCCAACCTGTGAAGCGGGTCTGGCAAGAAAGGGTTATGGTTTTGACGGATGGTTATTTCGAATAATATTGATATGTCGCACTATCGAGCTCTATACCAGCTACTATTTATCTTTGATTCGTGACAATTGTACATATGCGCTCAACTCATTTCAGATCACAACCGGTTTTTGTCCACAACGCCAGGAAAGCCCCCAGCAAAGTCCCTTAAATTCAGGTCCAGGTTGGTACCAACTGCATGTCATGGTAGTATCGATGCATACCGCCCTCCCAATTCTTATGGTCTAGATGAAGATCAACGTTGGAGCTAGCGGTGCACTCGGGGCTACATATGGTTAGCTCCGGTGGTCAAGCAAGCGGAGTAAGAGAGAAACTTACTCGGTACATCGCCAATGCTCATCGCTCTCAATATGAGTATGGCAGGCATCGCAAATACGGTCTGACCGTCGTGCGGGCAAGCTCCTTGCCTGGGTGTGCGGGGTGGTGGGTGACAATGACGACCGAGAGCTAGCTTGGAATACGGAAGGCGACTGAAATAGAGAAGCTGGCAATGAATGGGTCCTCGGCTCTGGCGAAGGAAGCGGGCTACGTCGAAAGCTTCGAGTGTTTGGTGTATCAGGCGATTGAGGGGCTCGGAGCGTGCTTGTGGTTGGTGAAAGGCGGGATATTGTGGCCTCGTCATCGGTAGCAACAATCATACCGAATATGTGGTCCTTGTGTTCGAGACTCGATGCCTCCTATTGAAGTAGTATGAGTTCAGTCCAAAGCTTCAGTACTAAGTTCGTACCTCAGGGAAACACTTCAAGCAGACGTCAAAGTCGTCGCAATTCTTGCCTTTATACGGAATTTAGTAGAAATCAAGCACGTAGCTTTGCCGCTTACATGTATAATAATAGACAGGGTTGGTGTTGAAGTTCGAGGACGGAGTACTGAGCACGTTTTGACATTTGTTACACTGCACATAGCCGCCCCGGCTGCAGGCGACAGTGATATTCTCGCGACGCAATGAGGCCATGATACGTTGAATTTGTGTAATTTCCTCCTCGATCTTGAATTCTTCATATTCATGCAGTCCCACGTCTGGGTGTTTCACTCCGTAGTAGCAGTCGCGACACTAGGTTTAAGACAATTAAAGAACGAACAGGGCGATAAAAATGGCACGCACCAAGTCAAAGTCATGGCACTCCGAGCAGGAGAATCCATCGTCGATCTGGTTCCCACATACGTTGCAGTAAACCTTTGGGTATGTTGTCAGAGTCTGATGATGTTTGGGTCCAAAGCCAACCCACTTGGTAGTAGTTTGGTAGGATCAAGCCTGCTCGGTCATTTATGCTCTGAAATCATGACTTAAGTCAGCCTATAAACTCATCAACCAAGTGCTTATGCGAACCTCGGGGTTAAGATCCTGGACTAAGCGAGCAAAGTCCTCTGGGGCACCACGCTGGAATCACAAAGGCGTCAGCTTGAATAGAATTCGCAGTTAAGGGTACTTACCTCAATATGCTCGGCCCACCTCTCAAAGAGCTCTTGGATCGCCGTTTCGCTAACCTACACGAGAGTCAGTCGGTGATTGGTACTAAAAAAGAGGCCGCATACTTGTTGAGTCACATTGAACTCGTTAGAAGCATTGCTGTCTGCAGAGGCTGTAACAAAATCGAAGCCAGATCCTCCTGCAGCAGAGCCTCCGGATATAGCGACAGGTTTACCTGCACTCGGTAATCCTATGCTACAAATAGTGTCGGATCCGACAAGCGTGAGGACGATTTCGTTGAGGATATCCGCCCCTAGAGCGGAGAGAACAGGAGAGATAAGCCCTAGGACCACGGGAATTGCAAAACGCCTGGTTTTGAGTTTCTTGAGCTCGATTTTTGGACGGTTCCCCCGAACTTCGGCTTTGAGTTCCCTGTGCCGTTTAGCTACCTTTATTAACGAGTAGGCGATCCAGACGACGACCGGCAAGTGAACAGGCAAGGTGGTTCCCGCAGAAAGAACTCCGTGAGTAGTACAGGTGCCGACGTGAATCGACAAGGATAGGACCAAGCGGACGAGTTCTTTCCGGCAGTGGGCTTCTTCCTCGATCAATTCCTCGTTGGTAAGACCGTCGCAAGCTTTATGGGGTTGAAGTTTGAGAACAACGGTGATCTTGTTCCTGAGACCGCTCATCTCGACAAGGAACAGATATTTCACACTCTGGAGATGTGGTGGACAAAGATGGGATGGATACCTTCACTCGGAATTTACATGCGTGGCGGGCGCTAATGCATGGCTGGGCCTAGAATGGCGGTGTTGGGGGTCCACCTAACGGAAAAAAGACAAAGCAAGATGAGGGTGGTTAAGAAACGATCGATCAAACGCAAGATGCGGGGCTGAACGAACAAGCACAGAGTGAAAAGCCCCAGGTGCATGTGTCGGACCACCAGGGTGCACTGCCTACGTCAAAGTCGACACTTGATCCTCCTGGATAGTTCGATTCCCTCTGAATCATCCAAACTGCCTCGGCTCTGAAGTTCCCGGAAGAATACGGCATCAGGGAGCATTGCTTTGCCTTTTGGATTGATTTCGCTGCTAGAGCTGCTGGACAGCGTCGGTGCAGGAACAATGTGATAGCTACCGAGGACGGTTAGGGAGCAAAACGGTCATCTAAGTACTCCACGCACTGAACGTGTGGTACCGCCTATTTACAACGAATAATCAGGATCCGACCAAGCGTAGGCTACATATGAACTAACCTGAGCATACTCCTGATTACATACTACGTTCAGTCCCGTAATGTCAAGAGCTAAGGCCCGATTTCATTCTTGATCTGAACATGGGGCAACGATGATATAACCTCACCATCGCAAAGAGCATTGGCAACGCGGGAAACGGCAGCTCCCAACTTGGCCGCCAGCTCTGGTGACAGATCGGACAATCGCTTGACGTGAGTTTTTGGAATAACAAGAGCATGGCCGCGGCGGATCGGCTGAATATCAAGGATAGCCATCAGGTGCTCATCCTCGTAGATTTTGTGACAAGTAGCTTCGGCAGAGATGATCGCACAGAATATACAGCTCTGATCCAGGCTTTGCGGTGCTGGGACTCGGCGTGCGAAATCGTCGATCAGGTAAGATGTCATAGCCAATCGAAAGGTCGACTATAGAGCAGTTCTACAGAGTATTGCTTTGCCGACACGGTGACTAGGTAGTGCGAACGCGTCCCAAAAGGCAGGGCAACCAAGTAATTTTCGCGTTAGGCCCGAGCCACAACCGTAAACGGAACGGTGTAGAGATTTAAGAAGAATTAACCAGTTGTTGATATACAAATACTTGATGCCTCCTCTGAAGGATGCGATCTAATGCGAGAGAAAAGACTCTAGGCTGTCGCTGCTGAATTGTTGACTAATAAGGTGCGGAAAATAGAAAGCGCTGATCAATCACGTGGGTCTGTCACCACACACCCAAATAAAACGCGCCTGAGCACGCCAATCGGCCTTCCACACGCGCGATACCGCACGACTGCAAAGGGGCCATGAATTTTCCCCCCTTATTACGTTGTGTATTTGTTGTTACTGTGAGTAAAGCGCCTCTACTTGGATTGGCCTATTGCGCCATCGCGAAGGAGAATGAGCACCCAGCTTCGGCAAACCCGGAAGGCACGATGCATGTGGTGTGTCAGGTTAGAATTCCCATATCTCATGCCGCAGGCACAATATTACAACGCCAAGTTCTTTCGGCTTGGAATCTCACTCGGCATGCAGGCGTAAAGGCATAAAATCTCGGTTATCCACCCAGCGTCAGTCAGTACCTCTGTGGTCTCGCCCCTTCTCTGCCCCATACCGCTGTCCAAGCAGCACCTATGACGCGGCAGCCTAACTCTCGCGATGAGCCGGCTTCTCCTGCCTCTGCTCATTCCCCGGACCTTAAGTCCTCCAAGGACAGCCTGTCTCAGCATACTCGAGTTAAGGAACTTGGAGTACCCATCGAATCGCTGGGCCCCCGTAACCGATGGTGGTGGCAGAGAAACGTGGCCAACATTGATCTAGATAGCATAGCAACTCAACCCTCCGTGTTCGACGACTCCAAGACACTTGAAATATACCGGCCACCTGCTGTGTACGAGAATGCGCATCGGTTTGACCCCGACGCGAGGTGGACATGGAGAGAAGAAAAGGTGGGCACCCATTCTTTGTAATTTATACCACGGTACTAACCGGATGTGGAGACTCTGGTTCGCAGAATCGATTGGCGTATTATGCTCTGGGCCACAACCATGTTCTTCTGCCTGGACCTTGACCGTTCAAACATATGTAAGTCTAGCTAAACGTCTCCTAGCGAAGCACACTGACGTTTACATCAGCCCAGGCAAATACTGACAACTTCCTTGAAGATCTCAACCTAAGCACCAACGACTTCAACCTCGGAAATACTTTGTTCCGCGTGTCCTTCCTGATTGCAGAGCTCCCTTCGCAGCTTATCTCGAAGCGGGTGGGTCCAGACGTATGGATCCCGACCCAGGTTAGTCACACCTTCGGTCGCTAAACGTTGTTCAAGTTAATAGTGAAGCCTGGGTAGATGACATTGTGGAGCGTTGTTGCCCTGTCTCAGTTTTGGCTCTCTGGACGCAGTTCATTCCTAGCGTTCCGGTTTCTGCTCGGCACCTTGCAGGGCGGCTTTATTCCTGTGAGCATATCTCCCCCCGAGAAGAACCAAGGCCCGCAATAATATAAATTCTAAAGGATGTCATTCTGTATCTCTCTTATTTTTACACCAAAACCGAACGTGAGCGCATACACTCACCCTATTCGCTTATATACTAACACTACACCAGTTCCTATCCGTCTCGCATTCTTTTGGATCAGCAACTATGCATGCGACATCATATCCGCGTTCCTAGCGACTGGCGTATTGCGGATGCGAGGGGTAGGAGGACGAGCGGGGTGGCGGTACTTGTTCCTGATTGAAGGTATTCAAGTCTAGTGGTCAGCCCGTGAGAATGGGTGGATTTACAGGGGGATTAGGCTGTCTTACCTTGCTCGCGGGGATCACATCCTTCTTCCTCATGCCAGCTGGCCCGACACAAACCAAGACATGGTTCAGACCAAAAGGGTGGTTCGACGAGAGGTGTGTAGCCGGGCGTTCCATTGGACTATTTCTCACGTGCAAAATCTAGAGAGGAGATAATCATGGTCAACCGGTATGCCAACCATCATAGCATGATGGTCATAGGCAACTTATCACCAAAGTAGGGTGCTACGAGACGACCCTTCCAAGTCGGATATGCATAACCGTCAAGGACTCTCGCCCAAGATGATCTGGCAGTCGCTGTGCGATTGGCACATGTGGCCACTCTACGTACGTGCAGCATGTATCCCTGACGCCCACTGATTCCATATGACGCATAGATCCTGGGGCTGGTTCACATGATACCGGTTGGCCCTCCACAGACGTATCTAACTTTATCGTTACGCAACCTCGGGTTTAATACAACCGAGGCCAACTTGCTCTCGATCCCGTCCGTCGTGATTGGAATTATTACGATACTCTTGACGAGCTTCTTGAGCGAAGCTATCAACTCGAGGGTCCTTGCGACTGTGGTGCTGCAATTTTGGGCTCTACCACTGTTGGTGAGTTGGGTCCGTATTTCAGACAAGTTTGGACGTACATCTAAATCATGTATAGATCGCATTGTATACGTTTGATAAAGCGACTTCTCAATGGGTGTATTTTGCCGTCGTAACTTTGATGTTAGTCCTCGAGGGCGCATGCGTAGGGGATTCAACTCACGAATTACGTTGTTAGCACGGGATTCCCTTATATCCACCCGATCCAAGTCGCCTGGGCGTCACGCAACAGCGTACGTGCGTGGTTCCTTGATCTGGGCACACGTCTAACTTGTTTTATAGTACAGCGTACGCACCCGTACAGGTTAGTTCGCGAAAGGGCAACTGCACAAAGAACTCACTAGACTTCGGTGCATACCCAGTGTCGGCCTCGGTTTACAATATGTTTGTCCAGGCGGGTGCTGTCGTTTATGTAAGTCGCCAGCCCGCAGAACCACTCATAAAGTTTATCACTCACTTTTCTGGCGCAAAGGCTAACATCTACCGCGCGGATGACAAGGTGGGTCTTACGCGATTAGAACACCGTTTTCTTGGCTAATGTGGTGCGTTTTCGAAACTAGCCTTTGTGTAAGTTGGCTTCTGGCCGTTTGTTAGCGCAGGTCACTCACTAGAGTTTAATTTGGTAGATAAAAGAGGGAATCGGGACTTGATTGCGATTTGTTCGATGAACATAGTCCTGTACGGACTTGTCTTTTTATTTTATCGGACAGTTAATAAGCGGAGGGACAAGGTTTGGAATGCATGGTCCAAAGAGGTGTGGTCGGTTCGAAACTTCCTGCGGCTGAGGATTGACGTTATTTCGTGCACCTAGGAGCAGACGAGATATCTCGAGACTACTTCAGATAAAGGAAACAAGCGTCTCGACTTTAGGTTCGCGTACTAGGTGTGCTCGGAATCGGTGTCTTCGTCTACATGAAGTGTATTGGAGCAAATATGAGCGTGAAACGATTCAACTTTGGCGGCTCTGAGTCAAACCGCCAAGCATCGCAGCAACAAATCAGGCAAGGATGAGTTGTGGCCTGACTGCGCGAGAACGGCGGGCCGCGCGGAAATCGCACGATGCGGCAGAGCTGTGCCCGAGCCCGGGTATAACGGAGAGCCCCAACTGCCACGCAGCCCCGAGTTCCTCGGACGCATTCCCCCACCCTATCCCTACCTCGCCTTTGGAGACCAGCCTTACTTGAAGCACTCGAGCGCTGCGGCAGCGGCGTCGGCGTCCCGCGGCCCCACACGTCAGAATTTAAGACAAACACTGGCACAGCATCTTACATAACCGGAGCTATATCACCCTGGCCACGCGCTTTTGTGCAAAATCGCAAGACTCTGGTCGCTCTCTTCCCCGCCTCATCCGCCCCCCTGCACGCCGACAATACCCTCTATACAACCCACTAATACTTAGAGGTACGCACTGTCACTGGTATCTGTTTCAATGGCTGAGCATTTGGCCTTGCTCGCTTCCATCGTTCGATTTTGGACCACGCCTGGCGCCTCAATACAGCCTGGACAGTATGTCCCCACTATCGACCAACGATATCGCCGTTATTGGCGTAGGCATTGGCCTTACGACTGCGTACTTATTTCGCGAGCAAATATTTGGCGGCGGGAACAGCAAGACCGCGCCCTCGCTCGCCTCCAAAGGCAAGTCTCTGGTCGAGGCGGGCGACCCTCGAGACTTTGTCGCCAAGATGATAGCCAGCGTGAGTAACTTGGGCGGTTTCACCTCTCCATATCTCACACCGTGGCCCTCTGCAGAAAAAACGGCTCGTAATATTTTATGGCTCACAAACGGGTACTGCCGAAGAGTACGCGATCCGACTCGCAAAAGAGGCCAAGTCACGGTTCGGTATCGGATCACTTGTATGCGACCCCGAAGAGTACGATTTCAATAAACTCGACGACTTGCCCGAAAACTGCGCCGCCGTCTTTGTCGTCGCCACGTATGGCGAGGGCGAGCCCACCGATAATGCGGTCGAGCTCTTGTCCAACTTGACCGACGACAGTTTCGAGTTTTCCAAGGGCGAGCATCGCCTAGAGGGCCTCAAATATGTCGTCTTTGGTCTCGGAAACAAGACCTACGAGCACTACAACAAAGTCGCGCGAGATGTGGACGAGAAGCTTTCCGCAATGGGCGGAACTCGCATCGGCGAGCGTGGAGAGGGCGATGACGACAAGAGCATGGAGGAGGACTACCTCGAATGGAAGGAGAAGATGTGGCCCGAGTTTGCGCGCATCATGCAGGTCGAGGAGGGCGCAGGGGGCGAGACTCCCGACTTCAAGGTCACCGAAGTCGATACCCATCCCGCCGAAAAGGTCTACCTAGGTCAGTTTACGCATTTTGGGTCGTATGAAATAGCCAATTTACGTGTTTTAGGCGAGCTGTCTGCGCGTGCCCTGACTAGAACACGTGGCATTCATGACGCTAAGAACCCATATCCTTCCCCCATCCAGTCCATCCGAGAACTGTTTGCCGTCGGTGGTGAACGCAACTGTGTGCACGCCGAGTTCAACATCGAGGGCTCTGGTATCACGTATCAGCATGGCGACCACGTCGGTCTCTGGCCATCTAACCCTGACATCGAGGTCGACCGCCTTTTGCATGCTCTTGGTGTTGGGTCTCCGGAACGCCGCACTGCCGTTATTGATATCGAGTCACTCGACCCTCAGCTTGCCAAGGTTCCCTTCCCCGTGCCCACCACGTACGAAACTGTGCTCCGACACTATATCGACATCTCAGCCGTCGCTGGTCGTCAAACCCTAGGGCTGCTCGCCAAGTTTGCCCCCACACCCGAGGCGGGCGCTGCTCTGTCTATGCTTGCCAGCGACAAGGCGCAGTATGGAACTATCGTTAGTGGAGGCTGCCTCAAACTTGGAGAGGTTCTTCAACTCGTTGCTGGCAATAACCTCAGCGTCAGGCCCACCGCAGAGAACACGACCGTCTGGAACATTCCATTTGACGTCATTATTAGCACCATCCCACGTCTTCAGCCGCGGTATTACTCAATCTCTTCTTCGCCGAAGCTCCACCCCACATCGATCCATGTCACGTGCGTCGTCCTCAAGTACCAGAACGAGGCATCTGACCGGGCACCGCTCAAGTGGGTCTTTGGCGTTGGCTCCAACTACCTGCAAAACTTGAAGCTGGCGGCGAATGGCGAAGAGGCACCACTGCAGTCCCAGGAGGGCATCGAGAGTGTGACGAACCCGGTGTATGCGATTGCGGGACCGAGGGCGTCGTACAAGGGCGACGTGGGATTCAAGGCTCCGATTCATGTGCGTCGTTCGACGTTTAGGTTGCCGACGAACCCCAAGACGCCTGTGATCATGATTGGACCTGGAACTGTGAGTTGGCTGCTATCCTGCGCTGGAAACGTCCTAATGCTGTGCTTTACAGGGTGTCGCGCCTTTCCGAGGCTTTGTACAAGAACGCGTTGCGTTGGCTCGCAAGGCAACCGAGAAGAACGGACCGGACGCGCTCGCCGACTGGGGCCAGATCTCGCTCTACTATGGCTGCCGCGACGATAAAGAGGACTTTTTGTACAAGGACGAATGGCCCGGCTACACAGAGGAGCTCAAAGGCAAATTCGTCATGCGCAAAGCGTTTTCGCGAAGCGGGCCCCGCAAGCCCGACGGGAGCAAGATTTACGTGCAAGATCTGCTCTGGGACGATCGAGCGGCGGTCGCGGACGCGGTCAACGACAAGCGCGGATACGTGTATATTTGCGGAGACGCGAAGAACATGAGCAAGGCTGTGGAGGATGTCTTGGTCCGGATTTTCAACGAGGCGGGGAAGAATGGGGCAGAGGAGCTCAAGACGATGAAGGAGCGGTCGAGGCTGTTGTTGGATGTGTGGTCATAGACTGGGCTAGGAGGTTTTATCGTTTCTGCTTTTTGTGTCTTTTAGATTGCTATGTAAGGATACAGTCGTGTAATCCTAGATACAGTATGTACATGCCCATCTCATAAGTTTTATCTAATTTCGTCTTGAGCGCACGTGATTCGTGGCAGATCAATTGATCCCGATTTCAATAAGGGTCCAGCTCATTGTTTTGGCGCCACACGAGCTCTTTGTCGCTCGCCCAGTTTCGTTTATTTATGAACCGTTTGCATTCTTGCCCTCTACGCCGAACCACCTCCGAGTAGTTTATAACCATTTTGGCCCTGTATATCTGTGAGCCAGTTCACTACCATCTTCGCCGTGTTAACCGTAGAATCGCCCTAGGTACCATGTCTAACCTCCCCTTGGACAACCACCCTCTGCCATTAGGAGAATCCATCAACAAACCAAACAAGCTTCCCAATAAAGCCAGAAAGCCGTCGCTTCTTACCCCTGAAGATGATGCCTGGTTCTGTAAGTCGATCTTGTCGTATACCTCAGGGATACAACAATAACAACACGTCCATGCAGCGGAGGAACATATTCTGCGCAACGGCAACATGTACAAGTGTTTGGTGTGCCCAGAGAGCTCCAGCGATCCGAATAAATGTTGGAAAACTCGCGGTGGTATGGGAACACATCAAAACTCGATGCTGCACAATAAGTCCTTGGAGAGGAAGAAAAAGGTATAGTTGCTCTATCTAGGCTCGTTGTCGTACCATTTTCTGATGGATTTTTTCCAGAAATTGATGGAACAAGCGTCGGTGCACTTGGCCTTGTACTACCCGACCTTGTCGCCATACGAGCCGGTTGAGAAGGCGGTTCCTGTATATTTTGACCCTCAATGGTTGATTCACCACTCGATCCCCCCAATCCCACCGATTCCGATTAGTGTTGCAGCGGCCTCGAAGGGCGCCTTGAAGCTGACGAAAGAGGATTATATGGGGGGTGAGCCGTACTTTGTCGTGTGTTGAGCCCATTCTGATCGAATTCAACGTTCTATAGTTTTAGAATGAGCGTTACGTAGAATATTCTTTGGGTATGGCGGTTTTGTAGCTTTGGTGGCGTGGAATAGGACGCGGTGCTCTAGATTATTCGTGAGTTGACGTCACGGCTGAAACCTATCGACTAATTCTAACGTGCTACTTGTATCTAGAGTATTCATATAGACGTCACGGTTTCAAGGAATGTTTTGTCATCGTTTTATGTTCTCTTGCCTCTGCACTATCAATCACTGGATGCTTGTACTACCCTCCATACTGACCGCTGTATTGTTGTTCTGTCATGTCATCCTGCTATCCCTTCTCCTTCAAATATCCGTGATTAAAGGTCCAGATTAGATGCTTTATTCCTATTTAGTACTACCCTCTTGTGCGCTAAGAGCTGCATGCGTTTACCACACCGAACTACCCTGCCGAGCGCGGCGCGTGATCAAAGGGTCCGGCGCATCTTGCGCCACACGAACCCTCTAACAGCCACCCCCTTTCCCCACCTGTATTCGCCCACCACCTCGATTTTCTTACCTCGGACTGCTGCGCTTGGGTGTTCTTTCTGCGTTGTACCGTTCAGCTGTAGGCTCAGGGGCACCCCCCCCCCCCCGTTGAGACTAATGCAGACCACCCTCAAGTTTCCCGGGGTTTCCAAAGATAAAAAGGGATGCTCTATGCCTAAGGAGACCGCCCCGGTTTGGAAGGAGCGTAAACTTGTTCCCACCGATGATGCTTGGTTTTGTAAGTTAAACTTCGGTCGCGTGAATCGTAAAAATACCCCTAAATCTTGGTCGCCCTAGCCGGGGAATATATCCAGCGTAATGGCAACAGGTATAAGTGTCTGGTTTGCCCGGAGGTGGCGTCTGGGAGGTGGAGAACGCGTAGCGGGATGTGCAAACATCAAACGCTTTCAATCACGCATCTTCGACTCGTGCGGGAGGCAGAGCAAAAGGTATGCACCTAGGGGCGGACGCCGAGACGATAAATCATGGGATAACTGAGCCACTATTGACAGAAGATAAAGGGGCAAGTTTCAGCAGCCTTGTCTGCAGATTCGCGCGACCCCTCCGAATCTCCAGATGAGCTGGCCGAAGACACGACTCTTCTCCACTATGACCTCCCTGGATTGGACGAACGCTCCAGCACAGAGCTCTCGACAGATATGAGCGATGCGCTCTTGACTCCCGAAACACAATCAAAGCCGCTTCCTCAAGACGGGCATGCGGACGGTGCGTCTCACACGACTCTAGTAGCCACGCCAATTTTGATGTTTTATAGTGCCAGATTACACGGATCCGGGCCCGGGCGTTGGTGGGGTGTTTCTCGCGCCCTGGAGAGCATGGGATGCCGGTAAAATGAGAGCAACATGATGGTATGCTTAGTACGTTTGTGAGTTAATGACAGGAAGTATATAGATTGCCCATTTACAGCGTTCATGCCCATTTTTTCCATCCCTTCAGCTTCACCAATGCGTCCCCCCTCTATTGGCTTTCTTTGCTGCGTCGCCTCCCCCGCACTGTATCGTTACCACCCTGCGTCCTCCCAATTGTCTCGCCGTCCATAAAATCCTTGTTATATGCGCACTTACCTCTGTCAAACGTTGGGCCAGGTTAGCCGCCATAATCGTTGTAGTTCCGTTTATGGAAAATATCAATCGCCTGATACAGCGCGGAAGCAATCACCTGAACTAGGGTCTTGTTCATTTGACTCTCCACGGAGTTGTCACGCGCCACCACACCCTGATCGCACCAGTCCCCCTTTCCTTGGGAGAGGTCCGATTGAGCTGAATTGTATCGTATTTATTTGAGAGCATTTAACGTTGCCCTGTTCTCCGATCTGCGCCACCGCACCTAAAGACTACCTGTTACTTCACCGTACTGGTCAGTCCGCCCGTTCCAAGCGTGCTACTCTATTTGCCACACGTCTAGTCTCAATAGAAAAATTTTGCCACTAGCATGTCTGCCGAACCCTCCGACCAGATGCCTCTCTCTCCAGCGGATGCAATAACGAAACCCAACAAACCTCTCAGGAGGGGGGGAAGAAGTTTTCCCAGTAGTGAAGGCTGGTTCTGTGAGTTCCTCTTTGTAATAATTTATACCATAACACTGACGGCGAGCTCAGCGGAAGATTATGTTAGACGTGATGGAAACCTATATCAGTGCTTGGTCTGTCCACGAACGGCGCGGTCGGGGGTCGAATGGAAGACTCGCGGTGGCATGGTGCAGCACCAAAAGACAGGTGTGCACAGTCAGCACCTGAAGGTGGCAAAAGAGAAGGTATTGTTCGATTAGCTGCAAAATTTGACCACATGATGTGATTCAACGAGCGTCGACAGAAGCGAAAGGAACAAACACCAAACAGACCACGATTAGTCTTGTACTATCCAACTGTGTCGCCGGAGGAACCGATTGGGAACGCAACTCCCGTGTTTTACGAGCCTGAATGGTCAACATACTGTCAGAGCCCGGAAGGATCGGCAAGTACGAGCGATACGTCTGTGTCCCCGAGAGGCGTATTGGAGCCATTGGAGTGAGGCGGTTCTACGGAGGGTAAGATTTCCTGGTTTTATCTGTTGATATGCACCCTAATCGGACCGGTAGGCTGGCTCCATAGTCGGAACACTGCTGAAAAATCAGGGGGGGCGAGTGTAAGGACCCGCCAAGATGGCAACGAGCTACAATGCTTCGCATACTCGTGATTCGCCGTCGACTAAAATGTCGAACCTGACTTGATGACTGACTTGCCGTGCCTATTTCGTTCTGTTCTAATTTTGCTTTCCTACCATTTTCCCCTCGCTTTGCAGTACCCGAGTCCGAATACCTGTGCCCCTATCCGTTCTCCTGTACCACAGTCCCAGAAAGCTCTTTAAATCACTTGTACCTTATGTCGTTCTTCCCCCTAAATACGCCTCGTCGAACATCTATAATGGGTTATACTCCCGTTTTGATATTGTCCCACGTGCCAAATACATGCCCTCGGTCGTTGGCTTAAACATGAGTACGGTTCATCTTGCGCCACATAGACTCGCCACAAGCTGCTACGCCAGGACCACATTTGTTCACGGGCTGTCCTTCTTCGCCTTCCCCCGAGTCAGCCCAGGACATATGCACCCCTGTCTACTCAGCTTGCAAGCCATAAAAATCCTGCAAGACCGTTAATAATATCGAGCGCCCGCAATTTTGGGGCTTGGAGGACGTGTGCGGTAAAAGAGACTAGCATTAGCGTGTTTTTGGACGTATTTG
>WSTK01000303.1:0-38151 GCA_019616945.1 Ceratobasidium sp. 414
GACAGACAAATCTGCGCATATAATGAGCGCTGCACTAACGCTGCTCCAAGTTCGACTGTCTCTGGCATCACCTACAGCGGCAACACTGCGACTGGCTGCAAGAAATATGGTGTGATCATCGACCAGAGCTACCCTAGCACTCTCGGTACTCCAGGAACTGGTGTCGTGCTTTCTGTAAGTGCCAAGTTTTCCGGGTTTTATACCCATCTAATTGTGGGTCGTACTGTAGGGCGTGACATTCTCCGGTACCAACACTGTCGCTGTCGCCAGTAGCGCCAAGCGGGTCGAGGTCAACTGTGGATCCGGATCCTGCACCGGTAAGTGAGCTCAGAGGACTCTCCTGAATCGCACGAAGCTCAGTTGTTTGTTCAGGTACATGGAACTGGTCTGGGCTCAAGGTTTCTGGTGGTGCTGCAGGAGTTATTAACTACTCCGGGATCACCAACTTCTCGCAGTAAATGTTTGCCGACTTGGCCGAATTGTTGTAGTCCATCCGTCTCAAATATCGTTTTGAACCTCAGACTTGGAAAAGATCCGGTCGCGTACCCGGCTGAGCCGTGTTATTGTGACCTGCAAAGTCTGCCCCAAGCGCCGAAAAAAAATGTCAATAGCCTCCCTCAAAGTTGGAGGCTCCGAACGCTCTAAATGCATTACATAATGTTCGAGTCGTCTTGTTTTTTCGACGACCACGGAGGAGCGAGAGGATGTACTTCAAGATAAGATACTGGGATAGTCTTCACCTCCGAACGCATTTTTGTGTACATAAAACTGCGAAATCAGTGGTTCCAACCACATACTGGGCTTGGACCCTTACATGCACAAACGTGCGGTAAGCACGACGAAAGCTGTAATCCTACAGCCTACCAAGATTCAAAAGAGATCATTATGAGCTGTTCAGCACTTTCAGCGACCATGATTCGAAGTTTTTAGTAAGGAGATGCCCCAGGAATGGCATTTAGCATAAGCCTCTTTCGTTATTTGAGACCATGTAGCGATTAATAGAACCCCACTTGTTGAATAGAATATCTAACCCGCCATCGTCCCCGGAGATAATCCTGGTGGCATTCTT
Source organism: Ceratobasidium sp. 414 (assembly GCA_019616945.1). Lineage (NCBI taxonomy): Eukaryota > Fungi > Basidiomycota > Agaricomycetes > Cantharellales > Ceratobasidiaceae > Ceratobasidium > Ceratobasidium sp. 414. The sequence continues at coordinate 1,070 of WSTK01000303.1, forward strand.
AATGCTTTTCTTTCGCTGACATCAAGTTCGATTCTAGTAACAAGTAGCAGGTTAATACGGACAAGACATGTGGGTATGAGAGACAGTGTACGGTACGATCCCCCCTGCGACCTTGCTTGCTGCGCACTCCCCGGCGGTGCTACGGACTTTCTCGGCATGCCGACCACTGACGTATACCTTGGCCCGTTGACCGCAAGGGCCAACGTAATCATGGCCGCTGAATACAGATAATGAATGGAGGGTAGAATGCAATACAATGAAAGAACGTACAGTATGTGTCCGTTCCGCCGTCGTGATGTAATGCAGAGGCGGGAGCGTTATCAGGCTTCAGATTTCGAGTTGATTAATTATTGCTATTATTAGCTGTTCAACCGTGGCAAACCGGCCCGAGGAAGGACTCTAATGTCTAAAAGGCAAGGGGCGGGAACGTTAAAACCACGTGACTGGACCTGACTGCCGCAGCTCAGGACATTGCGGGGTCTCCCAATCAAAACCCGCCCCGATGTTTTCCGTATGAGCGGACCAACTGTCAGCATGAGAACACAACCCCTCTACCAATTTAATACTGTTATGGGAAGTATTGCTACAAACCTAAGTTCAACTTACAATGTTGCAATGGTCCTTCCTCAAACAGGAATTCTGTGGGCAAAACTGATGAAGAGGGAAGAGCGCAGCCCCTACCGTATCTGTAGCCCTAACAACATCCAAATTGAATTTCCGCGTGGAACGAAAGTTGGGTGGGCGGATGTTCCCACCCAAGGCTACGACAATCCAACGTAGACCGTAGACCGTGCAACCCCAACAATCGATTGACTCCCACGACCCATGAAAGATGCATTCAAAACTCTAGTGCAACACATTCCCCAACATTTTGTGTCCTCAGGCGCCGGGTTGTCTCCGAAGAACATCGATGCAGGGCCGGCGATAACGGCACTGGAATTCGGTCAGGACAACGTGGTCGGCGATCGACGGTGGAATCTCACTTTGTTGAACAAACCATCCAACATGCGGCTGTCCTCGGTGGTCATCCCGATATCATCTTTTAGTGTTTTCATCGAGTCTAGTCCCAGTGGCCGACTTGATTAGCTCACTTGGCGGACTTTGGACACCGGTCACTGACGCGGACTTTGGTCTGTTTACTGCGAGCTCAAGTCATTGAGTGGAGGCGTGTACAGATAAAGGGTAGAGTTCAGGGTAGATGCGTGTCGTTCCGCTGCTGGTGGCGAAAGCGATATGGCTAGGGACGCCATAGAGGTTCCAGGCAAGGGGGGGTCCATAATATGTAGCAGACACATGTTATATATGCAGACTATAGGGTACAGCACTCACATCCACCAAGGGGCAAGGGGCAGTTGGAATTTCAACCTACAAATTTCCGGAAATTCAGGGCAGTGGAAACACGTGATCCGGGCGCTACGGCGAGGCTGGACAAATGGATCGCGGGAGCAAACGGCCTTTGCTCTCCTCCCCCCACCGACCGACTCCAGCATCATGTCCCAGGTAACGCAGAACCCGGCCGTGGTGGGGCAGTACTACACGGTCGGCAAGAAAATCGGCGAGGGCTCGTTCGGCGTTGTCTTTGAGGGCACCAACATGCTCAACAACCAAACCGTCGCCATCAAGTTTGAGCCCCGCAAATCCGATGCCCCCCAGCTGCGCGACGAGTGGCGCTCGTATCGCATGCTCGCTGGTTCTCGTGAGTGGACTGTCTGTCCTGTCTTTTTATTATTTTTGCTGATTTTTTCGTAGCCGGTATCCCCCAGGTGTATCACTTTGGCGCAGAGGGTCTGCACAATGTCCTCGTTATTGATCTGTTCGGCCCGAACCTCGAGGACTTGTTCGACATGTGTGGCCGTCGCTTTTCCCTCAAGACCGTCTGCCTTGCCGCTCGACAGATGATCACCCGGGTGCAGACGATCCATGAAAAGAACCTTATCTACCGTGACATCAAGCCTGACAACTTCCTTATCGGCCTGCCTGGTACCCGCACCGCCAACGTCGTTCACATGATCGACTTTGGCATGGCCAAGCTCTGGCGCGACCCCAAGACCAAACAGCACATCCCCTACCGCGAGCGCAAGAGCCTGTCTGGCACCGCTCGTTACATGAGCATCAACACCCATCTCGGTCGAGGTATGTTCGCACGTGCGCTAGCGTTCCAATCTCCCGCTCACTCCGCTGGTGCCGACAGAGCAGTCAAGGCGAGACGACCTCGAGGGCCTCGGACACGTGTTTCTGTACTTTTTGCGCGGTGGCTTGCCGTGGCAGGGCCTCAAGGCTGCCACGAATAAGCAGAAATACGAGAAGATTGGAGAGAAGAAGCAGACGACGGTTGTTGCTGAGCTCTGTGCGTATTCTTGCCGGTCCACAGCGTGTGCGTGACTGCTTACCAAGGGTGTGCACATCATAGGCGCGGGTTTCCCCGAGGAGACGGCCATCTTCATGAATTATGTCCGCAAGCTTGGATTTGAGGAAACGCCAGACTATGACTTTTTGCGCGACCTCTTCACCAAAATGCTCAAGGACGCAGGCGAGGTCGATGACGGCGTCATGGATTGGATGCTGCTCAACGGTGGAAAGGGATGGGAAGCAAGCGTACGTATTCAGTTGGGATCATGGGATCCTCGCCTCATTTCACGTGGCCCCTCATCTCACCCTTTCCGTTTTGGCAGGCTGGCCACAAGCACTCTTCCACTGCGCGACAAGGTGGTGGCGGGCATCGCAACCATCACCGAACCAGGCCACAACCCGGCGCTCAGCCCGTGACTCCCTCTCAGCCGCAGCCCGCACGGACCAACAACCGAATGTCCCAAATCCAGCAGCAGGCTTCCCAAACACCTGTTGGAAGCGCTGCGGCCATGGTTGGTGTCCCTGCGCCCGGCACGCCCACTCGTCGGACCACGGGTGGTGCGATGCAGGTGATCGAGCGCGCGGGCTCACCTGTCGTGCAGCATCCGTACGCGTCGGCGGAGCGCACCTCGACTGCGCTCGATGGGAACGGAAGCGGTCGCACGCCTCGACCTGCGCCGCCTGCGGATGCGTTCCACCCTCCTGGTGCTGGCGGAGGCTATGTTCGGAGCTCGGTCGTCCAAGGTGGTGTTGGCATGGGCGGCGTCGGGGCAAATGCGCCTGCGGCCCCCGCAGCAGGGTACCCGGCTGCGTCGCCCCACCCGTATGCCTCGCAGTCGTATCCCCAGCACCAGGGCACTGCAACGAACCTCGGTGGTCTGATGGCGCCAACTCCCGGCGCGCAATCACGACCCGAGTCGAGTGTGCACCTGCAGGGACCAACGGTGGAGCAGCAGGTGCTGCGTCACCAGCAGATGAACGGAGAGATGGAGCCGGAAAAGAAGGGCGGGTTTGCGAAGTTCTTGGACGTGCTACTGTGTCGTGCGGTCTAGGACTGGAGGGATTTTGACGGATAACGACTAGTTCAAGACACTGGATCTATTGTGCTTAGGCTGGTTTTTTGGTTGGGGACTGCGTTAATATTTTTCTTTTCTATTCTTGCTCTGCGGATATCTTTTCGATTGGTTGTGCCGTGTTGTTTTCTCCTCTCGTCGCTGTGCATTACGTCCATCATCTCCTCACTATACCTACGATCATTTCACTCATGCACGCAGGCGCAGATCCCATGCTTCACGGCTTCACTCTCGTTCGCTCCGCCTGTCGACCGGGTCTTGCCATTTAATTCTTTTTGTTATTCTTCTCTTGCGAGAAGATGCCTGTCCCAGGCGCCCTATATTAAACACTAGTAGTCACTGTCAATGCGATTTCCTTCGTGAGCCTGGGCCGTGGTGGACGACGAACAATAAAACGTTATTTGTCAGATCATTTGGACCCTGACCTTAAGCGCCACCGAAAGCTACAATTGTCCTCGACTCTGCGTCTCTCCCCACCGCCCTCTCCACAATGTCCGACTTCAAAGCCAATGCTGCCGCGCAAAAGACGCGTTTCCTGTCTGTCTGGCCGACAATCAAGTCTGAGCTCGTCGCGCATCTCGAACAAAATGGCATGCCAGATGATGCCAGGGCGTGGTTTGACCGGGTTCGTCCAACCTGCTCTCGACTTGCCCAATGCTAACCTTTCGACATCGCAGAGCTTGGACTACAACGCCCCCGGCGGGAAACTCAACCGCGGTATCTCCGTCATCGACACGGCCGAGATCATGCTGGCCCGCCCGCTCAGCGACGAAAAAGACAGCCGCGGCACCTCTGAGTTTTACCGCGCCGCGATCCTCGGGTGGGGCGTGGAGCTGCTCCAGGCGTACTTTTTGGTCTCGGACGATATGATGGATGCGAGTATTACGCGTCGGGGGCAGCCTTGTTGGTGAGTAGCGAGTGTGTCCAGTGTGGGGTCGAGAGGCTGATGTGGGGATAGGTACCGGCTCCCTGCGGTTGGGAATATTGCGATTAACGACTCGTTTATGATCGAGTCTTCGATTTACTTTTTGATTAGGAAGCATTTGCGGCCGGATCCTGCGTATGTCGACTATGTCGAACTTTTCCTCGAGGTAGGCGTCTTATTGTTGTTTTTTGATCGAGATTTTATTGTTCTGCGCAGACTACTTTCCAAACTGAGCTAGGCCAGCTCGTCGACCTCCTTACCGCTCCCGAGGACGACGTCAACCTCGATAGATTCTCGCTCAAAAAGTACGTTCACCTTTCCCATTCGTGGATATATGCTGACGATCAAATACATCTAGACACCAACTGATCGTGACATATAAAACCGCATTTTACTCGTTCTACCTACCTGTTGCGCTGGCGATGCATTTTGTAGGGATCAAGGACGAGAAATTGTTCAAGCAGGCCAAGGATATTTTGATTCCTCTGGGAGTGTACTTCCAAGTCCAGGGTGCGTTTGCAATGTGTTTATTATTGAATGGGCAATTGATGAGGGGTTGGTTCGGTTTAGATGATTATCTTGACTGTTTCGGAACACATGAGCAGATCGGGAAGATTGGCACCGACATCTTGGACAACAAGTGTTCGTGGTGCGTTAATGTCGCGTTGAGCGTCGCGACACCCGAGCAGCGCAAGCTGTTGGACGTAAGTCTCCTCTTCCCAACACCCGCATGCGCCCTAACCTTTTTAAAAGGACAATTACGGCCGAAAAGATTCGGCCACTGAGGCCAAAGTTAAAGAGCTCTATCACGAACTCGAGTTGCCCAGACGCTATAATGAATACGAACAGGCGACGTATGTCAAACTCAACGAGCTCATTGATGCGGTTCCCGAGGAGACTGGGTTGAAGCGGGATGTGTTCAGGAGGTACGTGTGTTATGGTCAATCACGCGGGATAGGTCTGACAGGATTTTATGCAGCTTCTTGAGCAAGATTTACAAGCGGTCCAAGTGATGCGCTGGAGCTAAAACATTGTCTTCAGAATAAACCTGATATTATGATGATAATAAATGCCTCATGCACGAACGCCGTTATAAGCCCTGAGATCAGTCACCCGACTAACCAACGTATACCAGAACGTTCCAAGGGGCTCTCACCACGCAAGGTGGAGCACTTTTAGGGTGCCCCAACAACAATGGGGCTTTACATGAATAAACCCATGTTAAACTTAACTCCGATGACCGACGAACTCGGGTAAGACATAGTAAAAACAATCCAGACACACTAATAAAATACATCACTTGGTGCTTACACCTTTTTTCACAGCATCCACAATCCCTCCGGCCTCAGCCTTGGTTGCATCAGCAGCCTTGACCGCCGCGCCCTTGCCTTCCCCCACAGCACTCGCCAACGCAGCCTTGCCATCTTCGATCGTGACGCCCGACTTGCCAACTTTGGCCTCTCGCCCGCCAAGATGCCAATAGTTGACGAACCGGGCGTCTTGGATTGTTTGCGCGGTCGCATTGGTCGCGTGACAGGCAAAGAGGAGGTAGTTTCTGGGTTGGACGCGCCAGGCTGTGATCAAGTGCGGTGTGTTAGCGGTCAAGGGTCGCGTGCGGAGCGTTTAGAGAGGGGGACGTACCGAATCGCATAAATACCATGCTAGAGTTTCGTAGAGCATGTGAGCGTTGGGAAACTAAAGATGATATAAATGACTCACGAATAACATGCGAGCGCGGTAGTCATCGATCCAGATATCACCTCTTCGTCTTTGCTGAGGTCTGAGAGGGCAGCAAGCGGCAGACCCCAGTTCGCTACCTATACACCACCAGGACCTCTTAGTACACATATTTTTCGGGTTGGCTGGCAAAATAGACATACCGGACCCCAAAAATGTGTGCCTGCCGAGGATTAAACAAGTAGCCATGAGCTGACGTTTGGCTCGAGACAAATCTAAAGTGACGCACTGAAGAAATAATCACGCCCCGCTGGGCTTTTAAGCCAGTTAATGAACGTCGAGGCCATTGGGATGCACGTGCAAGAGTGGGTATGATGGCGGGATAGATGAAAGTGGAGTGTGTCATAATCATCACGCAGTTGTCATCAGGCGCTCGGCGCTTGATCTAGCAGGATACAATTTTTGCGGATCTCTGATACGCGCGGGCAAGACGACCGTGCAACACGTCAGGGGTTGAAAATAGGCCTCTGGAATCTTGGCGGACTGTAGGTAGTATTGCTCTGTTTACTGTACTGTGGTCATCAGTTGCGCTTCTCGGTGGGCTGCTCGCGAGCGGAACTCAGTGATGCACTCGAATACGCTCCCCGAGCCTAGTCGCAAGCTAAGCCGCTCGAAATCAAAGTTAGAACCAGAACATGTGTATACCAGCGCAAATATCTACCTACAGTGGATCCTGCCTTGAAGAACACCGAGAGTGAGCACTGCCAGACTAAACCTGAATCTCGGAGAGCCAATCTCCGAGACTAAACAATTCGGCTGCCCCCCCAGGTATTTCTCAAGAGGGGCCCCCAACGTGGGTGCTGTTGTATGCCCCATTAGCCGTTCTTGCCAATCTTAGAAAAACTTCCATATCAAGCCTTTCAAATGTCACCACGCGTCGGCTTCCGCCTTTCTCGCTTTGTGGCCGCAGCCCAGCGAGTTGGTTCTAAAGATATCACAGGACCTATGCAGACCATTGATTTCCGGTAAGAGCTTTACATACTAATCTTAGGAAAGGCTGTCGGGTGCTGTTCCTACCGGGGTGTGGAGGCTTCCCTCCGTGTTAGCCTCTCTTGGAGTCCTGGAGCCAGGAGAAGGTATCAGAGCTATGGGTTGAGTTAGCTATTCTCGACAGGCTTAACACGCTTTGCATAACGCTAGCCTTATAAGTTAGTAGCGTATATCCCGAGAACGCGCGTCGTGTGCGCTTCGTCCGACATGCGACCCACCAGTTGTCCTGGCACCTCCTTGATTCGCAAGTCAGGTATATCCAATCTCTGCTGTTCCTCGAATAATCGGCGGACCGAGCAAATCCCCCCGCACCCGAACAAGTGGTTATCGTTCTAAGCAGACTGACCTTCTGTGCGGTACCTAGGCAAAACCTGACCTGAATCGTACTCGGCCAAAGTACGTAGCTGCTCTATGGAACTAACTGCATCTGTTAAAAATAAGCATTTAGGTTGCGTATTGGATATATGATATACACACGAGCAGGCTCACTGTAGACATGCAGGGAGGAGAAAGGAAGTACCGCCTTGATCGCCAGTCCTTTGGCACCTCGTCCACCAGTTGGGCGAAGGTAAACAAAATCGCCTACCAGTGCACCTCGGCTAGCGAGCCAAAACCTGCTTGAACTAACGTAGTTAGCGTTGCGGTGTGTATGCGCGGTCAACCCTGTGAAATCTCAGCTGTGTGGGGGATGTGATGGGCGTGCAGCGTAGAACGGCGTGGTGGATGAAAGGGATAGATTGCACCTAGCGAAGGCGCAGATAGGCGTTGCTAAACTTGAGGGTGCATGCACAGCTGATGAAAAGTCGAATCGAACCGTATGAAAGGTGTAGAAAGCACTGCTTTGCGCGGTTTCTGCAGCGTATAGCTCCTGCGTCGATCAACTGCCAAAAACGGGCATCGGATTTTGGTATCCCATGCTCAGCTTGTAACGTTCTTAGCACAGCATGTTGTACGTCATCATCGTGTAAACGTACTGGAGCAATTATATTTATTTATTTATTTTAGTTTCAACCAACAAGCGCATCGCGAAAACGGTCCCAGGGCTTGTGGGAGCTACAGGTCCTTACCAGCCACCGACCGATCTCGCCAGGCATGTCCAGAAACTACCAGGTATGACCAGGACCTGCTGATCAGTAAAATGTCTGATAGTGACCCACATGCCCAACTGGAACGGTCGGTGGATGGTGATGCCCTGCCAGCCCGCCACAGGTCTCGTGATGAAACGGTTCGCCTTTGCGACAAGGGCAATGGTTATCGGTCGCAAGCTCAGCGACCACTACCTCATGCGCTATCCGACGTACGAGCAGGCTCACCAAGAAAGAAACATCGCATTCCCCGCAGCTGCAGGCTCACTGTCCACGCTCCTCTCCTCGGAAGAGGCGATACCCCACCTTATGACCTTTATCCGAGAGACTGGACGTTTCCTCCACCTCTCACGAGCTTGACGCCCAGACACCAGGTGATGCAGTACAATACATACCGTGGACAACAGATGACACACTACTTGCAGACACCACACACACACCGCTCCAGCGAGCGCCGAACAGACCGTATATCATATATAGAAAGGAGGGAGCCGGTTTGTGAGCTTAAAACAGGCCAAGGACCTGGACATTAGGGGGGCGTAGGCTCGTCTAGTGGGCAGCAAGGAACCGGAGGGCCTTATGGGATGATGGGCGCGAGGTGCAGTAGATTCATGGGACACACACACTCTCCCCCTGCTCTTTGTATGGTCTTCATAAACCACGGGCTTCGCAGGCGTATAAACATGATTGAACTGAACAGTCGCAAGCTGCCTCCTGATGGATCCAATTCCTTGAATGACTGGAGAATCGCGTACGGTTCGATCTAGTGGTTCTCACACCCAAGTGTTCGACAACACCCGCTTCATCATGGATTGGTTAATGGGAACATTTGCATTTGAGGCGACTTATTGATACATAGCGGATTAAAAACGATTTCACCGCAAGACCGGCACTCTTTCCGACGGCCAGATATCACTCCTAACCTACTGGGTGAATCCAGTTATGCCCGAGTAGTTGATGGTGCCTGCAGAGCCACCGGTGACCTTGAGTCCGGACCAGTTCCATGTGCCTGCGTTCACTTGTGAGTATTTCTTCAGCGACGTTACCCTGATAAGTTTGCTCACCACTGCACGACCCAGATCCGCAGTTGACGGCAACACGTTTGGCGCTGCTTCCAACAGCGATGGTGTTTGTGCCCGAGAAGGTCACTCCCTGTAATGAGGCATCCGATTGAGCAACCGGGCATAGGCCTGAAGGGAACCCAGACTCACAGAAAGCTGGACACCAGTTCCCGGCGTGCCGAGCGTGCTAGGATAGCTCTGGTCGATGATTACACCGAACCTCTTGCAGCCAGTCGCAGTGTTACCAGTGTATGTAATTCCGGAAACAGTCGAGCTTGGAGAGTTGTTAGTAGCTGCTATGTATATGCGCATGATTTTAAGCCTCACCCAGTTGCGGCAGACTTCGTCTTGATGCGCAGGGCTTGGTCATTGTTCGTCACCACGTTGTTCAGGATTTGGATGTTATTGACGGTGACGTCCGAGTCAATTGAGCCGACGGAGATACCGTGACCGCCAGTGCAACTGTTGCGCTGGAAGATAATGTTAGAACCCTTGTTGATGGCGAGGCAGTCGTCCTGGTTGTGGACAACGCAGTCCTGGATGGTCAAGTTTGAAACAGAAGCTAAATATAATCGTCAGCTGGGTCAATCATAAGAGAAATAATGAAGCCGCACCATCAAAGGCGTCAGTGTTATGACCAGCAGCAGCTCCGTTGCTCTTGCTGTTTGGGTTGTCCCCGGCGGCTGACCAGCAAGTGAGCATGACTGGGGTGAAGTTTAGTAATAAAGCACTTACAGTTATCAACCGTGACTTTGGATACGGTCAACTGAGCACTGTTGCCAAAACTGAAGCAGTTTTGGGGAGAGTTCTTAACAATGACGTTAGAGAATGTCCCAGATGATTTGATCCTGTTTAGCGTTGGTTCGCGATCAGCAATTAATCAGGGGAGTCCTGGGGCTTACTTCATCATTGGGTGGGGTTTGACACTTCCAGTACCGCCAAGGCCATCCCAATATAGCTCACCCTGACCGTTAAAGGTGTGACCGTTACCATTGACTAAAATGTCGATTTTCAGCTAAATCTCCCCGGATAAACAGCTAATTAAAGATACGCACAGGTAATGCTGGTCCCAGTCATCTGGAACAGAGGTCCTGCCCACTCGGAATAACCGAACTGCGTATACACAATCAGCATACGCTCAATATTTCGTCAAGTTCCAGGCTCACTGTAACGTCGCCGAGCATGTTAACGGTCGCACCGGTCGGAGCATCAAGTTGGAACGTCTGGCCAGCAGGAACAGTGAACGAGTTAATGTTGATCTGTTTTGCGGCACCATATGCGTTAGTATCGGGTTCATGGCTGGCATATGATGGTGCTCACAGTAGTGCACTTGATGGCAGCGGCTACGTCGCTGAGGGAGGAGATAGTTCCGGTGCAGCGCTCGACTGGAGACGCGAGCAGAGCAGGAGCGAGGGATAACAAGGAGAGAGCAGCAGCAGTGAACATGGTGAACAGTGATGGAATGTTGGGGTTGTGCAGGTCGAGGAGACTTTTTATACCTCCCCAGATATTAGCCAGGAACCACGCTAAAGCATCGAGCAAGTTGGCGGGCCGCAGCGGTTTGGTAAAAGTTATCGTCACAACCGCGCGACGCGCGGTGCGCTGACGCCAATGGTTCCTCCGAGCATAAGTTGCGAAGCGGCTCACAGGATGAATATCCATTGTCAGGTGTGGTGGGGATTTGCTCACCTGCTCAAGGTCGCGTCCTTCGAATCCTAGAAATGGTCTAATCGAAGCTTTCCGAGATTCCAACCGTCAACATCACACGCTAATTGGCGTCACTTCACGCATGATCCACAGACGGTTGAAGTTGCGATACGGAAGGCTGAAATCATCGTTTTAGCTATAAGTATAGTAGACTCACATTCCAGTGCTAAATCTATCATTTAAACTTGAGAGTGAGTATATCAATGCGTCTAAGCGATAGCTTGAACCCCGCATAGCAGGTGATAAGCGGCAGATTTTTGGCGCAACTCGGAGAAATGCGAACACGGTTACTGGTTCTGAGAGATAAAAATATTAGTGCCAAGCCGAAGCGCTCCCGTGGTGACAAGATTTCCTAGTATACGCATGCGGGAAAGATCCGACAAGGTAAATAGCTCCGATAGACGCATATAGAAAACCGGCCTAAGCAACCTTCCCAGTCGGCGACTCCAAACCAGGTGATATTGACACGTCACGAACCGTAAAATAGGCAGATAGGATGTTAGGCCGATGGAACGGGCAAGGTCGGCAAATGTGGTGACGTGGCGCAAAGTCACAGACACCCGGCTACCTGGCGCGTGAAGGCTGCACGCAGAGAGGTAGCCTCGGATCAAAATTGGTACTTCCGCATTCGGCACAACTGTACGAATTGTTGAGTAGGTGCAACTAACCCTGTAGTCAAAAATATTATCAACTCACCACCTGGCTAGCTAAATCGAAACATGAAAGTTGGAGGCTTTTTTGTTAACAAGCCGGCATGGTCGCTGGGTGAGATCAGATTCATTTCGCAGGAGCACCAGCACCGAGAATCGAACCACCAGGAAATAGCCGAGATCGCGACCTAACTTCAATGGTAACGCAATACGGATGATCCATTTACGGGGTATTTCACGGCATGATGCTTGCCGCTGGAACCATAAATTATGAGCAAAAAGTTTAAGCCTTATTCTGCCCACATCTCGAACAACCACTTTTAGACTATTGGCCCAACTCGTGATTTTCTTCTACTATGGCACACAACCTTTAATGGAATTATATTTCTGTAGTGGTTGTACAAAGCGAGAATCTGAGCACTGGCGAGGATGGTGAAGGTTGAGTTGAAGGCAAATTCACTGTGCTTAGTAATCAGGCTACGTCTAGTAAACAATCAACAACAACCTGGTGCAAGCGACAAAACACTACCCCTAATTGCACGCACACTACAGGCATTAGCTGTCCATCAATAGGGCTATTTTGCAGTAAATGAATAAAAATTGTTCATTGAATTAAACGGCGGCAAGCACCGAACTCTATTGCACGTCAGTCTGTTTCTCCTTCAGCATCTAGCGAGCGTTCTGACGTTTCGTGGAGACCGCCCTCAAGCGATCAGACTCATCTTTAGTTCGGAATAGGTAGTACTCGCATCTGCGCCAAAATGAAAATGTTAACCTCAATCCTGGCTAGTGAGTTGCTTGCATATACTCACATTACGGCGTTCACCCACAGTCCACCCCACGCACTTGCCCCGAAAACCGCGCGTATCGCTGCAGTAGCAGCCAGCTCATTGACAACGCCTGCCTCAATGGATACATGGGTTACTTGAGATCCACTCCACCCGGGCTGGCATTGGGGATAATCGCGGGCGTATACCTCTTTGTCATCGAGAATGTATTCAACGTCTTCACATGGTATAGCCTGTTCAAATCAGGAGTATCTAGTATCAGTAGCCAAGACATTTCGAAACCAAACCTACGTGGTAGAACCCTCCTGAAAGTGATACATAAATCACCAAGATGATAGAAATCGCCCGTAAAGTAATCACGGACATCTGGTACGACCATGAACGAATTATCCACGCTCTGTGCTCGTCGACTCGCAAGCGTCGAATGGCTGTCCACGATTTCACCGTGGACCACAACGTCATAAGAGCGAGCGCATACACTGCCGACCGGATCGAAAGATCGCCACCAAATGAAACGCGCGCTATGCCTATCGCCGAGAAGGTTGAGATAAACGTTAGAATGTTGATGACCTTGCCGGCGCTGCGATGAAAATTCATAGCGCGTTTGCGGATTCGAGGAACGAATTGCGTGACAGCGAGGAGGCCGGCAGGGAGTACTGAAGCCAGGTGGATCCAAATAAAAGCCTTATTCAGGGGAACACGAAAATGAAAGTATTCGCCTGGGGTGAGGTGCTTTTCGAGGCCATTCGGGAAGTTATATGGCAGGCGAACGATGAAAACTGCAGACATGACGAAACTTTAAGTGGATTTCCATCAAGCATATTTCGGTCAGTTAAGGCTTGGTCGTTTTCAACTCGACATATGCTCACGCGAAAAATGTCCCTATTACCATTGGTGATTGGGTACCGATTAATTCTGGTTTTGCATACATCCGAAACGGACAAACTTACAAAACCTTGCTGGGAGTCCAGTGCGTAGCTGAAGCCATTTTTGGGAGGTGCCAATGCTCCAGCTATGTCCACCAGGAGGTTGCGAAATTGACATGATTTGGAGGCAGAGGGTTGTTGCGTTGGATTAGTTTTGCGACCAAGTAAATAAGACGACAGAGGCCAGGGGATGGGGTGAGGAGCAAGGAGCACCGGCTCAACCACCAGGGTTATATATAATCTTCTTCCGCGTTGCAGAGATTGATCATGGAAAGCGCCCGGCCGACACTGGGGAGGCTGAGCGTGTGTGCACCAGCGGTAAGTAGTAGGCCCATATCGCACAGGCCGAACGTGACTCGGCCTGCGTGCTCCGCAGCGTTTTCCGATTGGTTAGTCAATAGAACCGCCCGGCCACCGGGCTAGGTTCACGTCCGATAACCGAGCGGCCGCCCAACGCCAGCGACTGGACTCGCATGCTGCTCGGCCGCATGCCGCGAGGGCCTAAACGTCTGCGCATATGTGTGATCATCCCAAGCATGTAACCCTTGTCTATCTATGGAGAATCTTATACTGTATTTTACCGTTGAAAATCATGTTTTTACTAAAATTCACATTTTCACCGTAAGGTCTCTAAGCTCACCCTAATCAGCATACCCTCTCACAACTCCCTCTGTGGTACTATCATCAATACCCAACGCCTTGAAAATCTCCTTTTGCCTATCCAAAGCCTTTTTCCCTCCTGATTGGGCTTCGTATGCTGCAACTGAAAGCGGGCGCTCGCCGTGCGGTGTGACGCGGAGCGCGTGTCGACGGGCTGGGAAGAAGTCGAATGTAGCGGCATGGGTGACAACCTATCGTAGTAACAGTCAATCAAGTATGGGAGCGCCGCATACAGGAAAGCAGGATGCTGAGCGTACTCTGTTGTCGAATAGAACGACGTCGTCCGTTTCCCAATGCCACCTAACTTGGAAATCTGGATTCTCTGCGATCTGACGGAATAGGAACTTGAGGATTGCGTCTGACTCGGCCTTGGGTACTCCGAGGATGCGACGGGTGAAGCCTGTTGATGACTCAGTATGCAGGCTTCTTAGGGAGGGTAAGAAAGGGGGCTTGCCTGCATTGACGAAGACAGATTTCAAGCCAGTTGCGGGGTGCACTCGGACGATGGGGTGGACTGTCTCAACAGGTTCACGGCGGACATGGATTCCTGCTGCACGGGATCCTTCCGCCTGTAATCAATTAGAAATCTTGCTTGAACCCGTCGCTAAAGCCCAGAATGCGGACCTGGTTAACACCGCTATGAACAGCCGAGAGTTGCTCTAGGTATTGCTGAAGGAACGGAGAGAGAGATGAGTAGAGCGCGTATCTAAAGGGTGATAAGATGTGCGTGTTTGTTCTGATGTATAAAATATGAAAGGGCGCACCCTGAGCTCCAGAGAGTATCACCGCCTTCTTCGGGGGAGACCAGGAGCTTGAAGAGCGTAGTCGCCGGAGGTTGAATCTGCTCCTTCTATAAGTAGGTGCGTTGAGGGTTTCAAAGTGCTCCCAACCTCATATGTGACGTCAGAATGCCATAGTTCAAACTTGGAAAACGCGGAGCTATCCGGCCGACGGGTATGATCAGCGTATACAACTAATAGGTTTTCGATTTTAGCAACCCGGTGTAAATTCAAGATCCTCTAACTCACCATGGACCTCTTCTAGACCAGGCTCCTTGGGCACACCAGTCGAAGGATGTTTGTGAAGAGGGCCGTAGTAACGGCCGATATCAAGCAGCTCGTGGACTGAGATTTCTTGTTTGCGCAGAACTAGGATATGTGGTGAGGCCTTTGGAGCAGATTGTAATACAAACACTCACAGACTGCACCACGTTCAGCAACTAGTAGCGCACTGGTATGCTTGTGAGCTACGAGTTTACCGTTCCTATGGTTGGTCCGTCCCACTTACAGCTCGTCCTTTTGGGCGTCCGTAAGTTGGCGCAAATCCAGCCCAGTAATTTCACTGCCGATTGCTGGGGTGATATTGCGAACTTTGACACCACCTTTAAGCAAGTTGGGCTTTTTAAGGTCAGCGCTCAGTGCGCGATCGACTATTTTTTGTTCTTGGAGGGGAAGCCAGGATACTTTGGGGAATACGGGCTGGGCATACTCCTGTGAGGCCTGGAAAAGGAATAGAGAGGGTTATATACCTTGTATCCGGCATATCTGTAGGTCTGATCTTCGTTGTCGTGGGCACCAGGGGAATAGAAAGGATTGTAGACCTTGTCGGCCTTGAGGGTGTCGACGGGGTTAGATTCGGTTGCAATTGGAGGTGTCATAGTTGGTCCAAAAACTCACAGAATCCGGCCCAGTGCTCTTATATATGCTCTTCTTCTGCCGAGTGGTGTGCGCTGACGCACAGATCGAAGTCGATTGCGAGCTTGCTGGGAATGCATCACGTGATGGACCGTATCACGTGACCCTTTGTTTGTTGTGGATGCGAACAGGAGATTGGCGGATGGTGTTGATTCGCCATCGGCGTGCCCCCAAACTCCTCCCGACCACCGTGCTCGTCGCCTGACACCCCGCCGACACCGCCTCGAGTCGTGTCATCATCGCAGAGTAGCTCGCGCTCGCTGCGAAAACATCTTTTAATTGAACTACTCCTTGTGTATGCTGCGGCGCTCGACTCGGCTTTCTGGTGGATTGCTCGAGCTCGAATTGCGTGCGTCCCCCCCGACTATAAAGGTCCTCAAGACGATGAGTGCAAATACAAATGCTGTCCTACAACGAACAACCTCTGCATCTGGTTCGAAACGCAAGGCGGATGACGAGGGGCTTGGGACTACGAAGAAGAAGGTGTGCGCGCCGTCATCATTCTACGTTATGAGTGCTCATACATTTATCTCGATTGTAGACCGCGAAGAAGAAGGCGACGACTGGTTTAATCATTAGCCAAGGGCCTGGCCCGCTCGCGCGCTCCTCATCCGCGCTCGGACATTCAGCCCCCTCTACATCGCGCCCAGCCTCTGCACTCGCACAACACCCCCGCACCTCACATACCCCTCCTACCTCTGACGGCGAGTCCTCTAGGCGACCCACACGACAACCCCCTCCGCCTTCCCCTCCTGTCCCAGCGATCGCCGCCGCTCGTGCCCGGGGGGAACCAATACAACCAGTAGACCCTACACCCACTAGAGCTCCCAACCGAACTGGTTCTATTGCACGGGCCTTGCCTCAATCCCAGCCTTTGGCAAAGGGCAAAGGCAAGGCCCGTGCACCAGGCCTGGGGTTGGGCCTGCCGGACTCTCGACAGATGAAGCCTGTGTTGGAAGAAGATGCGGAGGTTTTGGAAAACGAGAGGTGGATGGCTGGGCAAAGATCTGAACTAGATGCGAGGGAACGAGATAACCAACGACGAGCAGGGGTGAGCACGACACTTTCTAGATAAATAAAATTTTAAGCCCAGATTCATAGAACCCAGAATCCTCGAGTCGAATATCCACTATCAACTTTACCTCGTCCGCGATGGGTTCAACGCCTGTACAGCGAAAACCTAATAAACCTCGGCCTCCAGCAAATCAGTCAGTATCAAGCTCCAGTGTTCTTAGCCGTGTAGCATTGGGTATGTTGTCACTTGTCCTGCAACATCGTGTTCTCATCTTTTGCGCAGATTCAATAGAACCTGTCCCCATTAGCGACACTCCCGTCATCGTACGAAACCGGGAGATACGGCAGGCCTCACAATCACGGCGAAGGAGCAGCCTGAGCTCGCGGGGTAAGCGTGCCAGTCAAAGTCTTAGTTCTGGGTTGCTCGGTGCGTCGCCCAGCGCAGATTTTTCACCCGCATCTGAAGCCCATCGGACCCATCCTGTCCTCCGTCTCGTATACTGTCGGTCGATTGCTGATGTTGCATTTGCCTACAGCTACTCCTCATCCTTCCGTACCTCCTGACACCTTCTTCCGACACGTCGATCCCGAACTCCCAGACGCTCTCCGATTGCGACAAGTCCTATGTTGGACAACCTCGCGTGTCTCTGACCAACCACAACCAGATGGCCCCCGAACACCAGACGTTCCGCCCCTCTCTCCGGCCCTTGCAGACATGTTCAAATCCATCCAAGCATCATCCGTCAAGAAGATTGCCTCTGGACAGATCAACACCGCTATTGGCCCGCCTCAACCACGAGAAGGCAAACCGCTCGCGCCCAATCCGCGAAACACGATCAACGCGCAGGCCATATCTCGGCTCGAAGCGTACAACCAGGCGTGCCAGGCCGAGGATAGCGCGTGGTCTGAGCTGATCGCGGCGTACAACTCGCAGCAGGCGTCGGTCGTCGCTGCGCTCGCAGCAGGGACGGGTGCGAAGGCGGATGGGGAGGTCGAGTTGGATGAGGGGTGGAGGACAGAAGTCGAATTAGTTAGGGGGATTTTAAGGCGCACAGAGGGAGGGGCAGATGAGATGGAAGGGTTGAGCGACGGGGAAATGGAGTTGGTGGAGCAGATGAGAGCGTTGGAGCCCAAGGTGCGCCCACATTTGTCTGTGCATGACCCGTTTGTTGATTATTTCGATCTCCAGTTGGACCACGCGTACGAATCTGCCTATCGCGCCTCCCAATTTACTTCCCAAGCCTCCGTCTACCTCGAGCACGTCTTTGGCGCGCTTGCCCAGAAACTCCGTCAACGCACTGCACCCCAGTCCTCACTCGCCCCGCGTGATGAAACCGGTCGGATGTTGGGCGCCAAGCCAAGTGGCGAGGTGGATGCTGCCGATATGTTGAGGGCGATTTCGAACAGAGAAGCGCCCAAGACGACCAACGGCAAGGAGCGGAATGGGGTTGGGTTGAGTGCGAGCGTGATGGGGAATGGGGCACTGCAGAAGGTTACACCTGTTAGCGCCCCAACACCGCGCAAGGCTCCTGGGACACCACGGGCGTCAAGGAGTGGGGTTGGAGCGAGGAGTAAGAAGCGGTAGAGCTGTGCGGAATAGGGTGGGCGTTTCCTGGTATCACTGGTGTCATCCATGAAACACCCATCTCCGTTCCACCCGAGATGAACATAACGAAAAGCTATCTGGGATTTTCTTTGACGGTTAACTTTTTATTATTTTGTCTTTTTGGTTGCTGTCGTTTGTTTATTCCTTGCCCTGTTCGGTTCTCATGTTGTTTCTTTAGTTAACAAGTTGTGGGGGTGGTTCAAGTGATTTCCGCAGTGGTCAGGTGTAGAAATTGTAGCAAAATCAAGAACAAGACTAGTGGGGGGGTCTCATAGCTTGAGGAAAGGATTCTAAATGCACATATTTGGGAGAGGGCACGTGACACACCAAACCTCAACCCCCCCCCTGCTACTTTAGCTACTAACGCATAGAGTTTTCTAAATATCAAGCAGTGTTTCGAGTCTCGTATCAACTGGATTTTCCACTGTTCCACACCTTTTCGCGGCCTGCCTGCCTTAGGTCCAGAGGCTTGGTCGGTACCTTGGTGGACACTTGCTTATCGGGCCGGCTGTCGAAGCTGTAGCCTGAATACTCGGATACTCCAAACTAGATCTTCCAAGGTGTACTAGTACATATACGACGCTTCAAATATCTTATGCCAAGCTATAGCCTCTACTGCCAGCATGTCCGGTAATCCCACAATCGACCTCCCTCAGTCCCTTCTCGACTGCCTCGTCCCAGACTACCGCGCGTTTATCGAATCTTGGCCTGCATCTCATCATGTGCCTCCCCACACCATAACTTGGTCACCGACGACTCGTCAGGCGGCTGGGGTTCTTGTCGACATGGGACAAGCCCCCGCTGTGCCCGTGGGCTCAACGCGCACTATCGAGTTGTGCAACGGTCGGTTCTCAGTGCGCGTGTTGACGCCTGAAGGAGAGGCGCCAGACGAAGGCTGGCCTGTGATGGTTTATATGCATGGTGGAGGGTGGACGTTTGGGAGTGCGGAGGGTGGGATCTCGTTTTTTTCGAGAGCTTGTGTTGGTAAGTGGCTATCCGCTTTTTTATCTCCCGCAAGAGTTCGAGCCGACAGCGTATTGGGTTTAGAGGCAAAATGTGTGGCTGTCTCGGTGGACTATAGGTTGGCACCCGAAAATCCGTTCCCGGCCGCAGTAGATGACGCTTGGGACGCTCTGTGCTGGGTGGTTGGAGAAGGAAAGGATGGGCTGGGAATTGACACTTCTCGCGTTGCCGTAGGTGGTGTCTCGGCGTAAGTTCATTCTCGACATTACGCACAAATATTATCTCATGTAGAGTGCTGTAGCGGCGGAAACCTTGCAGCCGTCCTCGCCCAGCGTGCCTCCCTCGCTGGAATCCCACTTGTGCTGCAGATCCTTACTACCCTACTCACCAACGCCACATACTCACTCAAACCGCGCGCGGACTGGTCACCCTCGATGCAAGAACACGAACATACTTTCGCCTTGAGCGCCCTCGACGTATTTTGGTTCCTGGATCGATATGTCCCGAAACGCGAAGACCGTGCACTCCCGGATGTCTCGCCCTTGTTGCAAGACGACCCAAAGGCATACGAAAGAATGGCCCCTGCACTCGTGAGCGTGATGGAGCTGGATGTGCTGTGCAGCGAGGGAGAGATGTACGCGGACAAGATGAAAAAGTTTGGGGTGGATGTAACGTCGAAGGTGTACAAAGGTATTCCCTCGTTATGACTCGAGTGGTGAATACGCACGCCTTGGCTGATTGAATGCACAGGTGTTACGCATTTAAACGTCACATCTGATCGAGTGAGTCGGTCCTGCGGGGCTCACGCGATGATAGAAAATCCATTGACTTGTGGGTAGATCTGCGAAGTGTCACGCACGATTCGGGACGACAGAATAGCAGCTCTCAAGGCGGCCTTCGCGAAATGAGGAATGATGTCCACGCCATTATTTCGCTCGTTCACCATGGCGCTCAAGGTCATGAAGCCATAAATCACGAATCTATTTCTTTGGCTTGTGCTACTCAGTTGACCGGACCATTACACTGCTCAAAAATGTTCGACATAATGGCCACCGTGTAGATGAGGGCAGTGTTCCGAACGGTGATGCCTGCGGATCACGCTCCAACCCAACCTCCACCCGAATCCACCAACATCTCCGAGTATTTTTACTCACGCACGACCGTTTGGCGTGCGGTAGTGGGGTGGTTCGGAGGCCGGCGATCTCGCAGTTCGGGAGCCTCCACACTCTTCCTAGGGTATATATTTCGCGGGGTAATGACGCGCTGCAAATCCAGCACTGGCTCCCCCAACCCTAGCAGACCACTTTGGATCGGTACAATGTCCGACGACCCTGCAACCTCGACCCCCCTCTCCCCAGCTCTCCTTGACCGCCTGGCGCCCGACTACCGTGCCTCTATCGAGACGCAACCTCCATCCCACCGTATCGCGTTTCATACGCTGGCTTGGTCGCCCCTATTCTGCGGGGTGCCGGGAGTTCCACCACCTGATCTTGGCCAGGCTCCCCCTGCTCCGGTAGGATCAACACGCACGATCGAGCTATATCATGGTCGATTCTCGGTCCGCGTGTTGATGCCAGAAGGAGAAAAGCCGAGGGAGGGGTGGCCTGTACTACTGTTCACACATGGAGACCGGGAGTGCATGTTATGCGAGAGCCTGTGTGGGTGAGTGGCCGATTTGTTTTTTCATATAATGGGAACCTTAATTTAACCTAACAGCGATTTCAATGTAGAGGCCCAAGTGTGTGGCTGCTTCTGTGGATTACGGACTTGCGCCCGAACATCCATTCCCGGCCGCCATAGATGGTTGCTGTAATGCTCTACGCTGCGTAGTTGGGCCAGGAAAAGACGAGATGGGAGCTGATACGTCCCGTATCGCGGTTGCTGGAGCCTCCAGGCGAGTTTGCTCGAGGCACTAAGCACGATTGTCTAACCTTGGGGTTTTTACAGTGGCGGAACGCTCTCGGCCGTTGTTGCCCAGCGTGCCGCCCTCAGCGGGATCCCGCTCGCCCCGCAAATCATCTTCACGCCGCTCACCAATGCGACATTTTCCGCGAATGATTGTGAGAGTTGGCCGCCATCGACGCAAGAATATGAGCATGTGTTTTCCTAGCGCGCACTCGACATGCTCTGGCTCTGGGATCTTTACCTCCCGAATCCTGAGGAGCGCGCGCTCCTAAATGCATCGCCTTTGCTGCAGGATGATCCGAAGGCTTATTCAGGAATGGCTCCCGCATTCGTGGGCGCAATGGAGTTGGACGTGCCGCGAAGCGAGGCGGAGATGTATGCGGAGAAAATGATGTCCCTGTGACGCTGAAGGAGCACAAACGTAAGTTTTGTTGTTGCCATGTGGGCACCAAATGTTTAAACCGACATGCTAACCGGTTGTCTAGGTGCAATGCATTTAACTCTTGCCGCAGATAGGGTGAGTTGTGCTTGCCAGACTCGTCGTTCGAATATCATCGATTTTATTCACTAGGTTTGCCAAGTTGCGCGAGATATTCGGGACGATCGAGTTGCGGCTCCCAGGGTGGCGTTTGCGAAGTAGGGGATGACTACTGTGTCTTGACAAAGTCCAGGACAACCCAATACGAGCTAAAGAGAAATTCCATAAACCTGTGGTTAAATCCAGGATCGCCATGGAACCCACTCGATTCGCCCTTACGTGTAAAATGTTATGCGAAACATAAAAGATTGAAATAGGGGCGCAGTGTTGTGACCATGCACGCAGTGAAGGTATATGGTTTATTTACTTCTTATTTCCACGTAGAACTTGTCTTCAGATGCATAGTAGTTTGAGAGGAGCTCATCTGAAAACGCCCCTATCTCCCGGAGGGGCGAAACTCTATCACGTGAGTTGACGGGAAGCAAAATACTCTAGGGGGGCTTAGGGGTTCTCCCCGTGGAAAACGCAGTGGAAAGGCTGAGAAAACGCTAAGTTCCTTTGTCTGAAGGCATTTTAACAACATTTTCCGTGCGTTCTGCTGAGGTGAAAAGCCCTAATCCCCCCTAGAGATAAAACTGCCTCCACCACGGGGGATTCCGAGTTTTCTCTTGGGCAAAACGCGGACGAAAGCCTCAAGTTCCTTTGTTGTGATACGACTTTCACCGCGTTTTGTGCAAGAGAAAACCTCTACATAATCCACTGTGGTGTTACAACCTACCACGAACTGCGCCAGACTCGCTTTCGCTGCTTGGTCTTTTCCCGCGCTCGTTCTACCCTTCTCTCAGATGACTATAATGGTGGGATGATTAATTTGGCTTCTTCGACACCCGAAAATAGGCAGAATCCTCCCCCATAACCCTCTGGCTGCGGAATATCCTTTGATTACTCTTTACTCTACCGCTAAGTCCTACTTCCGTGCCCACTGGATTACAAGCTGCTCTACCACACCTCCTCTGGAAACAAAATCCCTACTCGCTCTTATACTACGTGCCTTGCTTTTGGTCAAAAAAACCGCACACATGCAGGTTTTTACTATGGACAAGCTTCCCATATCACCCGAGCCACTTTCCGAAACCAAGCTCTATAGTAATAGTGCTAGCTCGGTGTCTTCAGAGCAAAACCTTGTTATTATGAGTCATTGGCAACCCGACGCTTCGGTTTATTTTTTCGCGCATGGTTCTTACGCCTGCATTGTACCTCCCGACTCGCCATTGCGACGACCCTGCTCCTATCCACGAGGCCCCGTGTAGCGAACTCAAGTTTCTCCAAAGTTTCTCCGAAGACGGGCGAAAGCGGATCAGGTCTATTAACCTCAAACTCATGAAAGCCAATCGGCTGTCATACCCTAGTCCTGCTGCGACGATTTGCCGAGGGCAAGAACATATAAATTGGAGATGAGGTTCCACTGCGCTCCAGGCTACCAGCTCTGTGTAATTCACAATAATGCCTAGTGACCCACCAACCCTGGAGAATCTTTCGACCTCAACTACCGTGCCCCAAACCATTCTCGATAAGCTTGACCCCGAGTATCGTGAATTTGTCCTCTCTTTACCCCCATCCTCTCCCAAACCAGCACGTAATCCCGCCTGGAGTTCAAAGTTCCGGCAAGCTGAAAAGGACGAACCACCCGAGCTCGGGGAAGCACCTGGCATCCCAGTTGGATCAACGCGTACCATTGAGCTTGGAAGTTTCTCGGCAAATGTACTGACCCCACCCGGAGCCCAACCTCAACATGGGTGGCCAGTGTTGATATGGGTGCATGGTGGCGGATGGGTTTTTGGAAGTGCTGATAGCGGACTGTCTACTTACTCAAGGGCATGCGTTGGTCAGTGTGGTTTGCTCTAACCAAGTTCAATTCACCAAGCCCCCGTGCGTAGAGGCTCGTTGTGTAGTAATGTCGGTTGAATATAGGCGGGCTCCGGAGCATCCGTTTCCAGCTGCCGTTGATGATCTCTGGACGACGCTGACCTGGATTCGGGATGAGGGGAAAAATAGGCTGAACATTGACGCAGATCGGATCGCAGTAGGAGGTGCCTCGGCGTAAGTGTGCTAGCCCCCGCATCGTTTAATGCACTAAGTTTGGAGCATGCATAGCGGCGGTAATCTTGCGGCCGTTCTCGCCCAACGCGCTGCATCCGCTTCCCCTCCAATTCCAATTGCACTTCAAGTGCTTATGGTCCCCATCACGGATTGCACGTTTGCGGAGGACGATTGTTCACGCTGGACACCATCAATGATCGAATATGCCGATATATATGCGCTGCGTGCGGTTGATATGATCTGGTTTCGCGACTTATACATACCGAATACGGCACAAAGGTCGCTACCAGATGCATCGCCTCTACTACAAGAAAACGAAGCCGTGTTCAAAAATATGGCACCTGCTTGGGTTGGCGTTGCAGAGCTGGACGTATTGAGGAGCGAAGGAGAGCTATATGCCGCCAAGTTGCGACAGCATGGGGTGCCTGTTACACTTACAATGTACAAAGGTATGCTCGGCCAGTCTACCATTGATGTAACGGGATCTAGAACCTTTGCTAGGAGCTACCCATCTTACACCAGCCGCGGACCGAGTAAGTCTGTATTGTCTAGCGGCTGGTTATTTTTGACTCAAATGTCACTGTTCGGTCAGGTCTGTGCCTTGGCTCGACGAATGCGAGGTGACCAAGTTGAAGCGATCAAAGCTGCCTTCTCCACATAAAGCGTGATTGGGAGCTTGTGTGCTACCCAGATCTCATCGTGAGTTCTGTGTCGCCTACGAAACAATATAATTATCAGTATGGCACTTTGATTGGGCATAGACCGCAGGCGAGAGTGGTAGATCCTATGGCACACTGAAAACCGACCGGCATCGATCTCGGTAACAGTGCTGGCTCAGTGGAAGACTGATAAGAAAGTCCTTATGTCATTAATTGTTGACAATTGGGTCTCAACATCAGAATGGTCATTCCACCAAGAAATACCATGAGTCACGTAGATTGGTACTCAGACAACTCTACAACACTATCCCCCGACATACTCAAAAGACTCAGCCCCGAATATCAGGATTTCGTCCTAGCTTAACCTGCAGCCTCACGAACTCCGGCTCCTTACTGTTGGCGCTCCACTAGAGGTGCGATGTGTGGTTGTCTCGGTGGATTATCGACTTGCGCCAGAGCATACGTTTCCAACGGCACTCAACGACACATGGTGGGCCTCCTTGTGGATTTGCGAGGAATGTAGGGTAAAATATAAGATCAGCAAGGATCTCATAGCTATGTGCGGCTACTCGTCGTAAGTCTTACCAATATATGCTGCTAAATGCTCCGGTAAATTTTACGGGCAGGGGAGGGAATCTTACTGCTGTCCCCGTCCAGCATGCAACGATGTGGCGCCCTCTGATTCGTTTATGCGTACAAATTCTTCTAATGCCACTTGTAGACCTTACCGGCACGTCGGTCCTTCGACCTGGTCACTGTCCATGCGCGAATGTACAAATGTGTTTAGACTATATGCACAAGATCCACTCTGGCACCGAGATCTGCATACTTCCAACCTCAGCGACCAGATCCTTCCTGACGCATCGCCATTACTTCAGGAGAGGGTGGAACCATTTGAAGAAATGCTACAGGCGTGGGTTCTATACGTTCTGAGTGGGGGAGAGGTTTAGGCCAGGAAGGTCAAGGGGCACGGCTCTTAGTCGACCTGAAAACCTACTTCGGTGAGCTAGTTCAAGTAATATATTGGGGGTTTTTTTTTTTACTGCGCTTTTCATGCATTATTCATTGCCAAACAAAAAAAATCAGGGCCTCGGCGCCAAAACACCTACCTGGGCGGAAGAGGAGTTATTTATACATGATATATACCATCTGGGTCTTAGTACGCGCCGACAGGGACGGTCGAGACTCATGTGCCGCTGTCTCGATCGTAGTATGTATATATCAGGTGTATCGTACATGGTGCAGTAGCCAGAGTCCGGGTAGAATGGGGGACCTGACGCCGCGGAGCGGCGGTGGGTGAGACCGGGGCGCCGGGACGCGAGAGAAGAGCTCGCGGGCCGGTGGGCCAGATCTGGCTACGAGCCACGATATGGGGGGTGGGTGGGAAAAAGGAGCCGAGCGGAGCGAGGCGAGTGCGAGCCGGCGACGGATGTTGGTAGGCGAGCACAGACACGCGGAGTGTCACGTGCTCGGTGTGTCGGTATTTCGCCCGTCGGCGCTTGCACGACGACCCAGAAATGCATGGGTTCCTCCGCGGGCTCCGTAACCCATGCCCACTTAGAATCGCCTTGCTAAGGCGAACACAGGGGTCTCAAAGTTTCTTTTTTTTGCGATCAAGAGGCAGTCCATCTCCTCATACAATCTGATTGGGGTAAGCGGGGGCTTATAACTGGGCTACCAGAATCTGACTGCCGAAGCAACGACGATCTGCGAGTTTGCTCATACAATGCGAAACAGTTAGAGCTTTCAAGATTGTGTTTGCCGGCAAGCCTCTGTAGTACGAATACATAGCCGTAGCTGGTTATATTATGCTCATGGCCTTGGGGATAAAATCTACCCAAAGGCGACCTACGGATGAACCTATTGTACCTCGAGTTATCCTCGTGAAATTGCACTGCGATGCTATAGGCTGTGCTTGTCACCCCCTCCCCAGCTCCTGGTTCATTACAATGACATTCAAACCAACGCAAATTAAAAATAGTAGCTGTAATATTGTCCAATTGGTGGTGAAAGAGCATGGTTGGACATTGTGCTGCTTTTCAATGACTAATCTCTAGCATCAAACAAAAACTAAATATCAGCTCTAGGTACTCGTATCTGGCAATAGAAACTTACAGGCTCAGAAGCGGGAAAATCGGGTGTATTTCTCCAAACGCGTCGGCCAAACCAGAGCGGATCTTGTCGATATTCATCTCCTTGAAGAAGCATTGAGCCTTGAGCGTGGCCATAACCTTCAAGCAGAAATCACGGGTCCCACGATGCGTGCTCGGGAGGCAAAATCTTCGATGATGCTTATATACCAAGTGGAGGATCTCGTGCAACGTTGCACCTTGATTCATCTCAAACTTGCCCATCCGTGCGAGGTCATATTCGCCATTAGCAAAGTTTGCTTCAAAGCCATCTAGGGGTGCTGGGAAGACTAAAGGCCTGAACTCGCCCGAGTTGACTGTGAGCTGCAAATGCCAGGCAGTTTTGGGGCTGGTGAACACTAGAAACCAGTTGCGTGGTCCGCTGGTCAGGTATGGTCCGCAGATGTATGCACCGGTGATATCTTGTTTGAGGGCCCGAGCGTCAACTCGACCGAAGTAAGAGATAAGGTCTGCGGGGGCGGTAAGTGACATGCTCAGAATTGTGAGAAGGGAGGGCGGCTCGTTGGATGGGTGCGGAGCTGATACTAGGTTATCCCACTCGCCTGAGATTTTATACCATTTTGGCGTTTGTTTAAACGCATTTGCTGACCCAATACCACAAAACGGTAATGGTTGCCATCGGGTTGGCGGGCAAGACCAAGAGGTAATGGGTGGCCACCACAGCGGAGTGGATTTCATCAAGTGCGTTTATGCTATGTGCTTGCCAGCGGATAATAGCAAGTCCGCACCCCCGCCACGCTGGGCGCTAATACACTTGATCTTGAAACTTGGCTTGAAGCGAACATGAGCTAAAGTTGAAAACATCTTACTGTGACTCGGTGTAAGAAATTGTGAGCATGTATGCGTAGCTCAGCGCTTAGGTACATTAGTAAATCATTCCTTTTTTACACAAGGGAAGCATTCCCCTTTGTCCTCGCGCGGGCAGTTCTGTCTTGCTCGTCAAGGCGATACGAAGCCAGTTAAGGCCCGAGTGGCGGTTGGGGTGGTAAACCGACTCCAACTTGATGCAGGTCCAACGATCAGCCCAATCTTCAACCCAACCAAAGGCCGTGCGCCTCAGAGCGTCCTAGCGCTGGCCATACAGTGTAAGTGGAACGTAAACGTAGGCAGTGTTGGAGTTTGCCTGAAAGCGATGGCTTGCGAAAGACCCGATTCTGGAGAGGGTGACTAACTACGTACATGGGGAATAGTCCCATATGAGCAAGGAGTGATGGTATTTGTGGGTTGAAGGTGGGTAACAGGCGTGCTATTTGGGGAGTACCAGCAAAGAAGGGGCAGATAAGATAATATGTAATAAGCGCCACTGTGTGCTGGCCACACATGGGCATAACACACCACTGGCACACCCCGGGCGAAGGAAAGGGCCAGTCATGATCGGCTGGCCTTGCCATATGGACTGCCAACAGTGCAGCTGGTGTTCAATGCTAACTTTACAGGCGGAACCCGCGAAAAAAAATTAAAGAAGAAATTGAAAGGAAAATGGTTTGAGTGTACCACGAGTTAATGCACGTTCTTTGGGTCAAAGGGAATCAGCAAAAAGGGGCCTGAGCACGGCCGGGATCGAACCGACGAACTAACCCGCCACAGATATGTTCAAGTCTGACAGGGGTAGTCGACCAACTCTTGCATGCATGCACGCAAGAAATCTTGCCTTGGCACTTTGTTCAACCCGCTACAGACACGTTCAAGGGTCAACCAACTCTTGCATGCGTGCATGCGAGAAATCTCACCTTCCTTCATGTGACCCTTGATTATTTTTTTCCTTACGCGCTCATGTGACCCTTGATTAGCATCCACGTACTCCGGAGCTGCTGGCCCCATTGTCCTTGTATCGAGCCGCTCGTGTCTCTGTTATCTTCCGTTCTTCCCTCCTGTTCCACGTCTTGTATAGTGTAGCGCTGCTGAAGAATGACTAGACACAATGATATATAATAATCCTTTCCGTACAATCAGTTAGCACAACAATCCTCTACTGCTCCCCTGGCTCTTGAGCCTCGCCTACAGAGTTTGCCTTTTCCTCGACCTTTTTGAGCAGCACCATAATACCATCCGAATTTGGGCACAATTTCTTGACTACAACCGCTAAAAGGGCACGACGATGGGGTTCGTATTGTTGGATTCGGTTGTCTTCACCAAGTTTTAAACGCAGGTGTTCCAGTAGCTTGGGGACCCTTGGGCCAACGCGGGTATCCTGGAAACACCGGAACTCGAAGATGGGGTCGAGTATGATCGCGGTGCCCACCTGCTTGAATGTTAGCGATGCGCGCGCAAAAGAAACCCGTACTTACTGTTTCATATGCCTCTAACAAACGGTTAGCCCCAGTCCTGGTCGAGTTGAACTGGCTCTTGAAAGTCTTCCATTCCTCGGAGTTCCTAGTTTTCTTGTTCATGCGATGCTCAGTATTATTGAAAAATGCAGCCACAACTATCTTGTCCTTGTCTTTGTTGGCGTCCTTTCCAGCTAGGTCATTCCACTGCAAGGCGAACCATAAGAGATGGAGGGTCCGGCAAATGTGCTGCAACCACCAGGGCGCTCCAGGGGTGTTGAGCGAGCTAGCATTGTTCGAGATGGCCTGAGCATAGTCAGCTCGGTTCTGGAATTAGAAGAGGACTGAGCTTACATCGTATGTCTTGCGAAGTGATGCAGCGCTGAATGTCAAACTTGCGTCGACACAGGTTTGCGCAATAGCAGTTGAAGAACCACAGGTTATTAATCCCGTGATGTACTTAGACTACAAACGGAGAATTAGCGCATACATTAGTCTAGAAAACACCTCACCAAGCCCCGTGTCGTAATATCCGTCTCCACAAGCGCACGGGAGAAACCCAGATGCAACAAGGTAATTGCGCAGTGCTTTTTGGGATCGAAGGAGGTGTGAATAAAGTCGGCCAGATCTTGGCTCCCGTCCTCCGTATCTTCCCAAAGTTGGTCGGCGTGATCCTCACTGCCAAGCTACACGAAGGTGAGAACATAAAAATACAAGTTACATGAACTTACGTCATCTTCGCTGCGCTTGCTCTTTCCCTTTTTTGCACTTTCCTGGATTCAAAGTCAGTGTTATTTATTCGTTCTATGGGTGACACTCACAAATCCGTTTTCCTCTAGCTTGCGCTTGAGTTTCCTCAGGTCCTTTGGTAGCTCCGCGAGGCTCTCCCAGATAGTGGCCAAGTGCTGGTTGGATTCGTCTGGCAAGTCACCCCCAAGTTCGAAATTTAGCATGTCTTTAAGAGCGTCAGCAGCCACTTGCAGTATAGCGGCAGCTGCCGAAATCGGGTCGTGCTCTTGAGACATGGCGTAGTGGAGGGCGTGGGTGGCTAACCCCAAGGCAATTTCGAATTGGCTTGGATGTGGCGTGTGGCGTTGTCTGTTTGGTCCTTGTATGGCATAAAACGAAGCAAGCACGGCTCGACACTCTCCAGTCTCCCACCACACCCCAGACTGCTCACCGCTGCAAATGCCGCCCCCTGTAAGTACAGCACCAACCTCTTGTTTAAATGTTTCTTACATCTTTAGAAGCGTCAAAGCAAGCGACCGGTTTCTGCTTCGCCATCCAGGATCCCAGTCAAGAGAAACAAGCTCTCTAGTACGGAGCTCAGATGTCTTACCTGATTCATCTGATCTGGACCTCGCTCAGCCTCATCCAAGCAGGCTCGCCAGGCTGACGACGGTACGCCTTGCCTGTTGCGCTGTATCATGCTCACACGTTGTATCAGACTTTATCCCAAACAGCCAAGAGAGCGTACGCAACCCATGTCGTAACACCTCCGCCTTTTATTGATCCCGCTCTTAAGAACGACATTCCCATGTTCGACCTTACTAGTGAGTCTTGACATGGATTGCGTTCTTATACTCATCCTCGTACCAGACAGCCCAGCCCCTACCACCCGTAAGTGGGACACATTCCCCTTCGATTCAAACCTTAATTTTTTATCAGGGCGCACTGCCGCCAAAGACAAGGCAACAACCAAAAAGCCTGGCGCAGGTGTGTTTTCCCGTTGTTACTTTTCCTTGGCCTGATTTCAAGGTTAGCAGCGAGTACAAGCTCTGCAATCCCAAGGCTTGTGGCAAACAAGAAAAACGTCGATGGTGAGTACCGCATACATTCGTTCATATCTGATATCTCATACACCGCCAGGTCAAGATAACGTAAGTCCCTCTGGGGTGGTCAGACAGTTTCGCTAATACCTGTTTTGCAGAACGGCACCAAGCCCGGTGCGAAGGATGTGGCTAGTGAGTCTTCTGGGGAGTTTATCGCTGCATTTACTCATATTTGCGTAGATGCCCCAACTCCTACGGCTTGTAAGTTTGGTGAACGCGTACTTGTAACTACTATTAATGTTCCGACACGTGGCGCAGCTGTTCAGCCCAAAGGCAAGGCCAAGGCTGGTATAGCCCCCAAGCACACGACTGCCAGGGAGTCGAGTAAGCACACCGTACAGTAGTTTTTCCATGTACTGACAAGACTATAGATTTGACCGAGGCTATGGTCTCAAATGTTTGCCATTCGTCTCAGTCCTTCCTCAAGGCCAAGGTCGAGGTCAATCGTCTCGAGTTGGCTCGTCTGCTGGCTGAGAGAGAGGCCGAAGAGGCAAAGCAAGCCACGCTCAAGCTCCAGTTCAAATGGCTGGAATCTCTCGCGACCATTCAACTGGGTATGCCCGACGCCCTCAAGCCCCGGTTTTTTACAGCTGCGTTTAAAGCCGTCCACGAACAATACGCCAAGGCGGAACTCAAGGTCCAGGAACAAGTGACCGCTCGGAAGAACCTTGAACTCCAGCTTGCCGAGGCCGAGGCGCGTGCCCGCAGCCTGGCAAAGGCTGCAGAGAAGGATGCGACGGAGGTAGCAGCCGCAACTGCCATGCAGCGCTTCACGGATTTGATGAATGCGACCAAATAAGCCCGCTTGTGCCAACACTTTTTCTCTCGTCTATGTAAAACTCTGGAAACTATATTATTCGTTTTATGCCTGAGAACACTATTCTCAGGCTTTTATTGCCATATCATCTCATTTTTAGTTTTTTGGGGCAAAAGATAGGCGTATCATCTGATACTGGGCCTGAGTCGCTTAAGCAAGCGCAGGCCGCGGGAAAGGCTCGATAGGTGAGATCACGTGCTCGAGATTTGACCAGCTCCAGAAAGCGCCAACCGTTCGGCCCACCATGGCGAAATCCCGAGCCTGGCGGGAATCGAACAGGACTACCTCTTCAACAAGGTGCCATGTCGCCCGAAGTGTCTGACAGCGAGGGAGGGAGAGTGGTCGAGCACCTGGGATGGCGAGCAATTGGGTGAATTACAAGCCACAACAGACGAAGCAACGCGCGTGCTCAGAGCCAGCCAGTTCCGGCTGTGCATCTCGACTTATAGAACGGACACGCATTGCCCCAGTTGAGGCTTCTTGGGCACAAGCCAAAGGCCACAAGCAGGGAGCCGAACCGGCGAGTGTGTATAGCCGCACAGGGCCCAGCCTGGTCTCAAATAAAAGTGTGCATTCTCGTCAGGAGCTCATAGTATAGATGCTCATGGCCCCGGCCGATGCTGGGGTACCGGCCGAAGATAATGGTGGGGGGCTAAGTTAGTGCATGCATATAGGGGCTTGAGCCCAGCCCAGTCTCCACAGAAAGTGATCTCGCAGTCAGAACACCCACAGGACAAATGTGCATGGAATCAGTTAATGCTTCCTGGGGGCTGATTGGATGTTGTGAGTGCAGGGCAGTGGTTGGCACATCTAGCGCATACATATCAGGGCATAGCGCCCAGCGCCGCCCCTCTCACGGTGTACATCCCATCAACGGGGTGCTCACAATCTTATTCCATGTGAAATCAGTACGTACAAGCATCGATGCGCAGCAGTGTGACCCATCGCTACTGGTTATGCATCTGGAAACCTTGCTACTAAATGCGGTCAGTGCTCAAGCCAATTGGCCTATTCGGTGGATTTCCAGTGTCAGCCGACCTCGTCTAACATGGCAATGTGATCTTGGCAGTGTTCCGAGGGCATGCTTCGTAGAGATAACACACTTGGCCAACCCGCAAGCACGGAATGCGCTAACAGAGGGCAGTGTGTTTGAGCGTGTATACTTGTGTCGACATGGCGTGGAGAATAGGGGCGATTCGCATATATAAGGAGCCATGTTGAGTGACAAGAGGTTAACGCCAGCATGTTTCACAACGAGCTACATGTCAACAGCGCCGGCGATCCCTCCCTCTTCGATCCCTTATTCTTGGCCGCTCTCAAGACCACAAAACGTGCAGGCTTAGACCTTGACGACCTACCTCCCCTTGAGCTGCCGAACGATGCATTAGAACCAGCTAAAACAGTCGACATGCCAGGGGCTACCACAAAGGCCGGCCCATCCAAAGGTGCTCCGTAAGTGTCCATATCAATCTTATGGGATTATTTGACAACGTCCACAATTTAGCGATGAAGGCGACCAGGTGGTTACAAAGTATTCTGCTGTAGAGCGCGGAACAACTGGCGCCGTCACCTATTCCCGTTCGTTGCGCAACTCTTGTGGTGGCAATCCGGTCCGGCAAGAGGCCTGGATGGAAATCGCAGAGGAGATAATGGCCAAGGACGACTTTTCCATCGCGACCCCCGGAGTTGTCACACGCCGTCGTTCAATCTACGATCGATACTGTGTATTTATTTGCTTCAGACGCCCAGACTTCAAGTTCCCCGACCACTATTGGCTCCAGAGCACAGTAGAAAAGTACTGGGAGACCTTTTTTGTTAGTTTGGTACGTTTCAACATCGCACGCACATGCTATAGGCTAAGACTATCCGTATAGTTGACTATGTCCAAGGGTCGCAGTGGCGAGGATGGCGACAAGCTTCGGTCCACGACAGTCGAGCAATGGGGGATCACGTTTGTCTGGGTGGTGGGGCGATACACCGTGGACAATGATGGAAACCGCGTCGGGACCGCCCTTCTTCACAAGGGTGGCCTTTGGCATAAAATCAGGGATCGTATTATCTGGTGTACGTACAAAAACTTATTAATGTTATTTTCGTCTAACATTTTTCCCAAGTTATACACAAGTTCGATCTGGTACGACATGCCCAGTTTCAGGCATTTATTGGTCGCAGTGAACTCGTCCTCATGTTACGCCACGGCTACAACACTACCACAAGCTATGGACGAATGCCGTTTCAACAAACCGCCGTTGCGACCAATATCATCTTTCAAATCGGTACTCGAGCCGGTTCGTTGGGATGGTCTAACGTGCAGTATCGCCAAATCAAACATGTATGTATGTTTCTTGGGGTTTAAAATACGCTGACATTTTGCTTTAGTACATGATGCTCAAGGACCTGCTCATCGAGCAAGAGGGTCGCTGTAAGTGGTCGGTGACTATTTCCGTTGTTAATGCAAAGGTGGGTCCCTTACTACAGATCGTCGCTTTATTAATTATCTTGCATAGGGTATGAATATGACAGTTGATGCCCCCGTCTCGAGATTCAAACTGGACCCCGTGACGAAAATACACAATTTGTGGTTCGATGCTGGAATGCATATACTCACTTACCTTCTTATGCGTGATGCTCTGGAAGATTGCGAGGTAAGACTGACATTGTATCCATATTCACCAGTTAACAACATGTCATAGACGCTGAACGATATTTTCAACTACAAGGAGCGTGTATTCAGGATCAAAGAGGATAAACGCACCGAGCCTTTGTGAGCAACACAATTGACTTTACGTTTCTGACAATAACCGTGTTCCAGGTTCCTGGAGCGGACGGCCAAAGGCCAAGAGCTAGGAGAGGGGCCTGCAAGCGCGACCGGGCTCACACATTCCCTGTCATTGCTAGGGGCCGCCTGTGGCGTTCGGGGAGTGACCTCCCATGCAATTCGTCGTGAGACAGGGAATCGGGTACAGTTTTTTCTGCGCATATATTGCCTGACTCAAATGTGATCGTAGGTGGGATTGGTGTTGGGTGCCAGCGCAGCGCAGATGTTGCTAGGCCATACGGAGGCAAGGGACACTTTTAGTACTCATTACTCGCACAATACCTTGAACCTGCCGGTGACTGATGCCGCGCTGGGAACGTTGGATCATACGGCCACTGCGGCCAACCAGGTGCGTGTGTTCCAGGCTATTGTACCGCTGCCTAACTCGTCTTGGTAGATCGCTCTTAAGCGACACACCCGTTCTCAGCTTGCCGTTCAGGCGCTGTTGTTCCAGCTGAAAAGCGATACCGCCCAGACCGAAAAGGCGGGAGATGCCGACCTACCAAGCCTGCCTCAAAGCCGAAAGAAACATTTGACGGCCGAGCAAGACGCCATTGTGTCGGTGGGTCAAGGGTGGCCTGGTATTTGTTGATAACTGAAATTTTTATTGTAGGCGAACCCCCAGGTCCAGCAATGCGAGGTGAAACTGGCCGAGTTGTGGGAAGAGTTCGACAACCTGATGCCACCTCAAGAACGGAACACGCACGAAGTTTCGATCATAACCAGGGTGTTTAAGCGAGAAAAGGGTAGTGAACAGTTCAAGAAAAACGAAGTACGCCTTAGAGCGGTGAGTAGAAAGCCCGTATACCAACATGAGCTGATACAGTAATAGATACAAGCCGAACTGATACAGGCTGGCGACGCGCGAACCACAGCAGTGCGCAAGGCGAGGCGCCCTTTTCTGAACGAGATGAACAAGAAGCAAAAGGAGAGCGTTCGACCTATGACGACAGAGGAGCACGCCCAAGCGATGAAAGACCTGAACACGATTGTTCATTCCACGGGAGGGCTTCCTAGTTTTGACTCGCAACTTTCTGTATGTCACTCATATATATATATTTCATCAGCTAAACCTGTCCGCAGATTCTTGGCTCTGATGCAGTGCGCAAGGTAAGTGCATTTATATGTCCCTCTATATAATTAACTAGTCTGAACAGACTGGGTTTGGCGAGGGGCTGTTGTCGGCTGCATGCCGACGCGCATTGGCCAGCCCGGACCTTGTCGACTTGCTGAAAGGCGACAAGGCGGCCGAAGACAAGGTTGCGCTGGAACAAGCGGAGGAAGCCCATGCTAATGGGGATGATGAGGATGATATAACCTTTGATACGCAGCCCGAGGCTGGCGATCACGATGTCGGCAGTCAGGAGCCTATAAGGGAGACTTTGCCGAGACTGGACGATAGCAACGAGCTGGAGGTTTTGGACGGCGATTTGGCGGAGGCAAAGATCGCCATGATGCAGGCCCTCTACCGCCCCATCATTCAACAAAAGCTGGAGAAGCAGATTGTGGCCGTATGTTCCACGCCAGATTGACCTGCATAAATGCTAATATATTTTAGGCACACGACGGCAAATGGCCATGCTTGGTTTGCGAGACGCTCTCTGAAGAGCAACGACCATCAAGAGTATTCCTTTTTGACGACAAACCACACCTGCTTCGACATCAGTTGGTTTTTCCCTAAGTGCTCCTTGCTGAAAGCTAACCTAGGTTTCAGACGTACCCACGGCGATTTTTTTATGCTGACACAATACATGTTCACCGAGGATAAGAACGTGTTCAAGTGCCCAGTTGAGGATTGTTCATATCGGTGCGCCTGTTGCTCGGACTATATGCGCCATTCTAACTGGGCATATAGCTCTCCGGACCTAGAATCAGTCCGCGAACACTGCGTTGACCAGTGCAAGGAACGTACCTTGTTCCAGCGGATGAAGCAAGAAGATGCAGATCGCGGTCCAGACGCACTCCAAGCTGAAGGCGAGCGCCGACGGAAGGCGAGGTCGATGATAGAGAGACTTCAAAAGGGGATCGCGCTGCAAGAGTATGAGCAGCGACGAATCGCATGGTGGGCAGACCTCGATTCGGAGAAAGTGGCGGATTTGGCAGAAATATGTCAGGTGTGTGGCGGATTCAAACCAGAAGCTCACTGATCTAGAGTGTTCAAAAGGTGGATCCCAGCGAGTTGGAGGCATTCATGCCGGAAATCGCCGAGATGATGAGTGCGACCAAGTCCCTCATCACGGACGGAGTGCTTCAAGACCCACGCGCTGGCTATTCGATTGAGAGCGCGACAAAGGAGTACATGACTCACGCCATGCAGCAGAAGGTTGATGCGTTGATTGATCGTGCTACGGCAGCTGGGCATACAAGCGATTTGTAGGGTAATACTTTGTATTTGAGCAGTTTCAAAAGAATTACAAACACAATTATTTCATCTGAGTATTTTGGAAATTAGTGTACCAGTTACTCAATGTTGCTGCGTGGACAAGTGTTGTTCACGGCGTATTGTCAGGGGCCGCGATTTGATTTCCTGGCGCAACTCTACTTGGCTTCTTATCGACATCCACCACACGTCTTCGTCTCCTTGTGCTTTGTCTTCTCTGGTTACTTGTTCCAACTTGCATCTTAATTCCTGGTTTCCTCTGGTTCTCAAGGTTAGCTCAGTGGCGACTTCGAGCAAGGCATCGACGTTTATTTCGGAATTTGTCTAGGTAGGGACAATAGGGAGACACATTCGGTTGGATTTCAATAGCATTTTGGGCAGGTGAGCTGGCAGCGTACCCGGCTGGGAGTCTAGGCTCACCCAAACGCGTTCCGCATCTTGCAGCCTC
>WSTK01000304.1:0-37828 GCA_019616945.1 Ceratobasidium sp. 414
GGTCCTCTGGGGCCTTGACGCGGTTACCGTACAGCCAACTCATGGGAATATAGACGTTGCGTGTATGAATCCACCACTAGGGCTCCTTCGGATTCGGTTTAGCCGCAGCAACCGACGGTTCGGCTTTCGGTTTTTGGGCTGCGCTAGCCGAACCGGACTGAGTCAGCAACCGGTGGATCGAGCCGAGAGCTATCGAGAGTATCCGCCGGATGGTGAGTAATCATGTGGTTGGGTATTAGTAATCGTCTCTGCCATGATTCCGCCCCGCATGTAATGAGTATAAAACGAAGTGCATTCACCCTATGTTCAAGCCACCTTGATACCCGACTCCTGACTCCATGACTGCGTCGTTGACAACATCAACAAGCGATCTACCTCTGAAATAGCGTCATGTCGAGGGTTCAGAACCTGGCAATTCATCTGCCACTGACCACTCTCCCGGTATTCCCATCGATCCTGAGCTAAGACGTGCCCACGGAGCAACGCTTCATGACTGTACCACCATTTTTAATGCTGCGGATAGTGTTTATTTTTCAAATCATTGCTTGCTTGTGTTTCATTTTGGTCAAGGATGATTTAGGTAGACGAGGATCCTGTACTTTGAAATGTGGTGTCTGCCGGGCGGGGGCTGGATTGCGCTGGGTAAAGGGGGCAAAGCGAAGGGATCAACAACAAATATGATTCTTCATATGAAGGACAAACATGGCGCTGTTTGGCAAAGCGCATTGCATGCTGACTGGGTAGCCTACGGAAAGCCCCTGGTGGTGCAAAGTGGTAGCATACAGCCTTAACCGACTCCAGAGGACAGCCTGGTAAGCTCTGTCATACAGTTGTAAATGTGTTTTGCTAATCACCCGATTGTAGGACTTTCATATCGATGAATTCTACTGGCGGTTGACGAGGTGGATTGTTACTAGCAACCGGCCTTTCACTGAGGTCGAAAATGAAGAGTTCCAGGAACTTTTAACCTACCTCAAGCCAGCTCTCAGCGGCCACCTAATTGCAACGCGGGAGCGACTT
Organism: Ceratobasidium sp. 414; assembly: GCA_019616945.1. Lineage (NCBI taxonomy): Eukaryota > Fungi > Basidiomycota > Agaricomycetes > Cantharellales > Ceratobasidiaceae > Ceratobasidium > Ceratobasidium sp. 414. Next base: position 1,021 of record WSTK01000304.1, read on the forward strand.
ACCAGGGGCTCATGAATCATTTATTCGCTGAATATATCGGCGTATTCATGTGGGTTTACCTAGACGACATAATAGTATTCTCGAATACTGTTGAGGAGCATGTCAAACACATACGATTAGTGTTTGAAGTACTCAAACGCGAGAAATTTTACCTGAGTCTGCACAAGATGCAATTCTTCGCTGTCGAACGGAGCATATTAGGGCACATAATCGACAGTAAAGGCGTTAAAATGGACCTGAACAAGGTTGACAGCGTGAGCAAGTGGAAAACACCTGCGAATAAAGAATTACTTGCCAGCTATTTGGGAGCGCTAGGATACTTGGCCCCGAACTGCCCAGGTATCTAGACAGATTAAGCCAATTTGAGTTTAAAATCAAGTACATCGAAGGAACAACAAATGTATTAGCAGACACTTTGTCTCGTATTTACAGCGACCAGGCGAAAGGACATCACGAAACTGGGTCATATCTGATGACAAAATGTATGTAGAACATAATGTAGCAGCCCTAATAAGATCTGTTTAGTCATTATATGCGTGTATCAGCCTGTGATCAGCTTGGCAAAAATCGGCATCTCAGGTTTCAAATTATGTATTGCTCATCAGACAGGTCTGAAAACATCAGACTGATACACACAATATGGGGCATTATCACGCTGGTGTAGCATATGTATGTCAGTACCTGTTGGATCACCTTCAAAGCTTCTATGTTTGTATCTTCGGCAAAAAAAAATCAAGGGCTCAGGCACACAAAAAAACAAACCCGCATGGCTCAATCTGAAACAACATGTGCCCAGAGAAGCGTTAGTGCTTATTCAACATTGAATTTTGTATATAGGTTCGCACATGGATGCTAAGAGCCAACATGCAACCACCACCGTCACTCCAATCAGCAACAGTGCTCCCACCAGTGCTCCCCCTCTCGGTTCTATGTGATCTATATTACAGGTAGGTCAGAATTCGTGTTCCCCCCCCCCCCCCCCTTTGCTTCCACGTCACACTGATAACTCTCCCAGGTTCAAACCAAGAACAGCAGTGCACAGTCACTACTGAACCTGGGCAGGCTAACACGACGCACAGATCACGTGACCTGTATTGATGCGTCAACTTCCCGCCACGCACTTCTCTTGTAACCATGCACGTAAGTAGTCTATCACAACATCACTCAGTGTCCTAACACACACTGCTTCAGGGTCGTTTTTTTTGTTCTCTCAGCTTAAGTGTCGATGTAGGTTGGATCATTGGTTATTGATTGTGATCTCTGTATTATACATTTGAAAATAAATGCATACACTTCGAATATCAAATACTAGTGTTACCTGAGTGCTAGTGTGAGATCTGGTTTCTGATGCACAGTCATGCTATTGTCGATCAGGCTGGTATTGGTCATATATCCCGTTGGCAGCCCGTGGTATTCCATCAGACCGGTGGAATATAACAGACCTGTAGAAACTATCGGAATGCCGAAAAGCACCAATCTTTGCTCAGTGACTGGTACTTATATGACACTCTGTTGTGCTATATATGGACAGACACGAAATATATGGACATATATGCTCGAATCAGGTAGAGCCTGATTTCGTGATGGAACGATTAGAGCAAGGAGCAAATACGTCCAAGAAGAGGAGAGCGAGAACGAGAGGAGTGAGGACTCGGGGTCAGCAGTGACACGACCTGTGCTCACCGGACTCGCCACATCAGTTTCAACTGAAAGCGGAATTAACTCCGAGGGCGTTCGTCGTAACCCAGCACGCGTAAGGACAGCTCCAAGGAGATACGACCCAGAGATACCTGGTATCGAGACCAACGGAGGCAAAACGAAACGCGCAAACAAGCGTACGCACCTGCGCCATGTGGTTGACGACCCCAGCGAGTGGGTACCTAGAATGGAGGACGGATTTGTCCCGGAGTCAGGCGATGCGCTAGAAGGGGCGAGAGCCACAGCTCAGGTTAGGAATGGTGCAACGAGCGACCCAGCAGATGTGTCGGATCCCCTCAATATTACCAAACTAGTCTCAGAACTTGATGTGATATAGGCAATACGCGAAGGATACGAAACTGACACTCAGTTTGGAAAAATAACCAAGGATATCAATTCAACAACTATACAAACGCACATGGACTATTGTACATGAATGAACATGGCAGATCGTACCTATGTATCCCAGACGCTCAAGTTGGCGACTATCACATACGGACGTTGCTGATCACACAGCCAGAATCATAAAATACCTACAGGTATTGTCTGACAAGTTATTAACCCCCATAAACCGCGGGGGTGTTATTTACCTTTTAATATTACCCCCGCAAAATGCATGGCTTTGTGGTTCACGAGGTGGGGGCAGACACGCACACGGTTGAAACGGGCGAAACGGAATCAACGTGGTATTAGAAAAAAACGCGTGTGCTAATGATAATTGTTTCGCAAAACAAGAAGCGTACAAATGCAAAACGTCCATCTGCTTACATTACACCCTCCTCGTCTTCCAGCTCATCCTCCTCCCAATCTTCGTCCTCAAGATCCTCATCCCCCTCACCCTCATCCCCCTCCTCATCACCCTCCTCATCACCCTCCTCATCACCCTCCTCATCTTCGTCCGCTTGGATTCCGACATGCTCATCCTCCAACGTCGCGATCGGCGGCAATGAATTCTCTCGATTCGCGACACTGGACTCGGTATGTCCCTACGACCGAGGTTGGTGAGTCGCCCGTTTGTCTACTGTAACACAACGACTCACCGCGCTATCCCCGTATCCCGCGTGAAGACGCAACGCCGTAGGCCCAATTACGATCGCTAGCCGGCGCTCTTTCGGCGGCGGCAACACGACCTCTAGGCGGCAACCCGGCACACTGCATGTCCGCGCCTTGGGTGGGACGTGTCGAAGGCACGACGAGCGAGTCGGCCAGGCCTTATATCGCCCAGTCGGTCAGTAAACTAACCCTACGCGCAACCGGTCCACCCACCTTGATCGAGGAATCGGTTCGGTCCACGGCTGATCGGTAATTAAAGTCCATCTCGTCGGGTCAAGGTCGGGTTTGGAGTTGGTCAGAATGATCGTGCTTCCGGCCCCGAATTTATGGTAGCGCTCAGGGTCCGTCCACGGAACAAGCGCTTATCTACAGACCTGACGCGCGCACCAGACCACAGGGGTATTGCCTTGCCTGGATCCAAGCTTCGTCCGTTTTGGGAAGCCTGGCCTCTGTTACAAGTAGCGGCGGCAGCCGCTTCCCACGGAGCTTGGTGCAATCGTCCTTGTGGACTGACGGGGGTCGGGATTTACGTACTGCACTTGTAATTAGATAAAGCTTAAATAATAAAAGTTGTTCAGAAACCATGAAAGCCTTAGTTCGCATAAAGATATGTATGAAAATCTAGCAATTTTGAGGCGAGCGATGGGCTCGCGAGCGCATAGGAACAGGGCAATTTGAAATACTTACCTTGCTCTCCTCCTCGCCCTCGCGGACCGCGTCAATCCACCAATACTCGAGCTAGACTCTCGAAACCTTGTACATATATTTACCTGGATGGCCCTCGTCTCTAGACAAAATATCAGCTCGAAATACGCACTATGGAGCTCGCTGCAGACGCCGCCACGTTAGACAACCTCCCCCGCCCACTTACTGCTATAGATCACCTAATAGTGGAGACTTACCGGGTTACGAAGTTTGTTCCTGGGGTATTCCAGCTGGACTTCGCTCTGGCTATTGATTCTGGGCTCGACGTGCTCTGTGTCGCTTCTACTGGGTCTGGGAAATCGCTGGCTTTTGTGATGAACCATTTCCTTCGGCCCGACTTTATCACCTGGATAATATCGCCACTTAATGTAATCGAGCACCAAATGGCTGCGAATTACAACAAGTACGACATACCTGCGGTGGCAGTCAATGCGTCGACTCTTAATCCAACGCTCCTCAAGGTGAGCCACATGTTTGTCCGCGCATACATTTGGCCTCCGCTCACTGGGACATGCAGGAGATCGAAGACGGCAAATATAAAGTCGTAATTTCGTCCCCCGAATGCTATAAGGACAATAACAAACTCAGGCAAGTCATTCTGTCGGAAAAACTAGCAACGAAACGGTACGTCACTATTGTTGACGAGGCGCATGCTATTTGGACTTGGGGCGCGAGTGGATTTCGGAAAGACTTTGAGGGCATAGGCGACATGCGCGTGTTCATGCCGGATCCCAATGCTCCGATGTGTGCTGCAACTGCGAAGCTCTCCTCACAGGTTAAGCAAAGCGTTGTGTGGTTGCTCCACATTCGACCCGACCACTTGAGCATCAACCTCGGAAATTGGCGCGGGAACCTTTGCTACGGCCTGCGTGTCTTGTCTGGAGGCCAACAGTCATACTCTGAGGTGCGGCAATTCTTCGACGCTAACAGGGATATCAAGGATACACCGCAAGCGATGATTTTTGTCGAAAACTATCAGGCGGCACGCTACATTGCTGAGGAACTTAGGAAGCACTACAGGCTAACTGGGACCGAAGCAAGCGACCTGATACCTTATGACCACTCAATTATAGACGAGGAAACCAAGCACCGCGCGGAGCGTCGCTTTCGAGAGGGCAAGGGACGCATTCTTCTGACCACAGAATCGCTTACAGTGGTGAGTAGGGTTTCAAACGCATACATTACAGTATTTAAGCTATTTTACCCAAAAGGGGACCGACTTTCCGCACGTCCAGTTAATCGTAAATTTCCTATTATCCATACTGATGGAAATATGGCTTCAGCGATCCGGCCGCGGCGCTCGAACCAAGGGAACAACTTGCCTGTGCATCGTCCTAGTGACCAATACAATTGTTGCAAAGGCAGCTCGAATATGCAGGGACGCTAGTGTAGAAGCGGATCCCATAATTAAAACGATTAAACTTGAGGAAGATCTGGAGTCCGAGGAGGAAACCGTTGACATACCTGGGGAACTGGCTGGTCGACCTATCAAGCATGTTCTAGCCCTGGAGATGGCCGAGTACATTGCCACAGGGGCTGCTGGTGGCTGCCTAACTGATGTGATCGATCGTGTGTTCAAGAACCCAGCGCATACATCCTGTGTCGATGTCGGCGGATGCGAGAACTGTGTGAAGCGCAGGCAGGAGCACGACACCGATGCACACCAAGAGGAGCGGCAAGTCCTTAGGCAGCAGGTTAACTTGGGAAGCGAGACAGAGGATGAAAATCCTACACACAAGGTCCCTGGAGGGCTGGAGGTTCGACCTGCAGCTGAACGCGAGCGATTTACTGAGGTACTCCTAGACTGGTGACACAAAAAGCTCCGGGAACTAGCAAAGCTCCATAACACTAGCTACGATCGGATAATTACTAGGAAAGAGCTGGAACTAATCGCTAAAGTCAAGGGCATCATGGAGACTGGAGATTTTGACAAGCCCGAAGTCAATTGGCCTGGTCAACAGAACTGGGGCCAAGAAGTGCTTGTTTTACTGTCTGACCAGCAGCGTGCTGAAGACTGGCGAGTTGCTGAAGCGCAGGCAGAGGCAAGGGCCAAGGCAGAAGAGAGGCTACACAGAAAGGAAGAAGCTTCACGAAAGAAAGAGGAGAGCGCCAGGAAAAAGGCAGAGACTGCTCGCAAGCGAGAAGAGGCCACACGTATCAAGCAAGAAACTCAGCGTATCCGGCAACAAGAGTCTGAGCGCAATAGAGCTGCGCTTCCAACACCTGAATCAAGTACTAGTTCCCAGGTTGTATATGGTGCATTTACTCTTCAAACATCTGCCCAACCAGCTCGTGCACACAGCCATTTGCCCTCACCTGTTACGCCAGGAGCCCTAGCTTTTCCACTGCTCTCCAAACCTCGCTTTTTATCGACTCCTGATGCTAGCTCAAGACCCAGCAACCAGGCGACTCGCCAACTTTTGCCTGGACGAGCTATTGGAAGACTGCAAGTTAATACTAGGCCTGACGCTGCTGGTATTCACCATCCTGCAACCCCATCCACCCCCGATACCCCTGCTTTTCTATATCCAACTATGCCAACCCTTCTAGCTCGACATCTGGTGTCCATCCCAGTCTTTTACTGGCCTTTCCTTCGCTTGCTCAGGCTAGCAATTCGTTGTCTTCTCAGCCAAGCTCTCTACTCACGGTAAGCGCTTAATACCTCCAAGACAAAAGTACGAATATATGCTACAGCAAAATGCATTATTTCAAGTCCCAGAAACGACTCCAAGTCGCCCTTGCAAACCCCGCCAGCCAAAGCCAAAGCCGGGCGAGTTCATATGGCACCAGGAGATGTTCCCAGGGCAGTAGGAACAGGAGTACTTGGGCGTGTTGTTGTATTATTGAAATTTTGAGTATTTCTAGACGCTGTATAAGAATATCACGTTTTGCATGATACTCGTTGAGGATGTTGTGATCTCGAATTGCCAATATACCAGCTTGTTGACAGTCTTTTGCCTTGTCTTCTTTCGTCACTTTTCGCCCAGGAATCACCTCGTGCAACTGGTGCTTGAGGTGGTTCTCAATTAATGCTTTCACATCCTTCTCGTGCGCCGGGCTCTTGTGTATATGCGAACATGAGAGCCCTGTAATCTACAGTGAATGTCAGCAATGGATATAAACAATGTTAGAGTTCCTTACTGAGTTTTCGACATGTTCTACGACATCCAGGAAGAACGAAATTACACTTGATATCTTGTGGTATTGCTGCCAGGACAAACTCTGTGGGGGTGGGCCATAGTCCTAGCATACATCCACTCAGTGGTGTATAATATACTGTAGAAACATGGGTAACTACCCTAACCCCTGTGTTATTGAACTCCTGACGTTGGTCAACTGGGTAAAAACTGTCAGCACGACCAAGTCTGTTAACTACAAGTGCGTGCTTGAGAATTGCAGCACTTATCACCAAGATAAGATAAACATTAGGCAACAGGATATCAAAGAGGCTGCACCGTATATCTGGTGTGCGCTCATGCGTGATAAGTTGTAGGAGCTCAAATGTTTCCTTGGCGTAATTGCCATTCCCAGAGCCAATGAAATAAAAAAGTAGCTCTGGTAGCAGAGCTTCAATCCGGTCAATATCCCCATGCCTATATGCGCGCCGAACCGAGTAGTAAAGTAGCAACTCTCGTTGGCGGAGAATCACCAGATGTCGAACTTCGTCATCTGATTCATCCAAGTCCAATGCAACAGATGATGCATGATAGGTAGGTGCATCAGATGCAAGCTCATAGAGATCATCAGCAGTGTGAGTCTCAGCCCAAGCAGACGTCTCTTCCTCTGTTTTGCACCCAGTAAGAACAGAAAATAAATGAATAAAATGCGCCTCGCAGTTCTGAAGCAGGAATTCGTCGACATCATGAAAGTCCAAGTGCTTTTTACTAGAGACTTTTTCCAGACCAGTGCGTGAGATGCGAATGATGTCGTTAGCAAAGCTGGGGCCATTGTTAGTGCCACGGAAACGATCAAGAACAGAATGACCAAGCGTCATCATAGCATGAAAGGAACCATGGACGAATATCAGAGGGCCCCAGCGAGCAATGCTGTTAACACTCTCCTGTCAAAAGCCTTTGACTTGACGGCATCGCTGGACTGTCATTTAGTCGCCCACCCATGGCACTAAGCGTTGGAGCATCAATCAGTCGCGCTTGGGACCTTTGTCTAGTTTCAGCTCACCCAGAACATAAGGAACTACCTGTGAATTCCCAGAGTAAGAACTTTCATCGATGTTTATAGTACCTAACATGAACTGCTTGATACGATGCTCATGACCATGAGGGAGCTGTTGGGATCCAACCGGGCGCTGAAGCCTAGCTGATTTCCAGAGTTCACTACCAGTAAGCCCAGGTACCAAGCGAAAGTGGTCTAGAACATCGTATGTAGAGCTGGTTTTGTTAAATATATGACGTGCCGAGGCATCTAGGTCAGGCCAGGAGAGCTTCAGGGCAGTTCCAGCAATTCGCTTGTCCCTTAGCGAGCGAAGAAATGGACCTAAATCGTCAGCATTTTCGAGTGCACGAGCAGTTTCGGGTAGTACAATCAAAGTAGCTGCGGTCCCATTGTCTATCACAGACTGGTGGTCGCCACGTTGGGAACTAACACCATATTTTAGCCGGATGTTGTCGTGTACCAGCAATATTGGGCATGTATGCGCAGCAAGGATCGCTTGGTTGCGCAGATCTGCAGTCAAGTTAGAGATTGCCTGCCGAACCCATGAGTAGCTCATCGATATGCCAGCCTGTTGCAGCAGATAGATTACAGCCTTTCCGGTGTGTTTTGCCTGCATATAGACAGTCAAGACTTTTTGCAAGGTGTTCTGGTATGGGCTCAAACGATAAGCCATTGAGGTGATTTGGAAAACGATATCCTATGGGTATTTTAGCATCAATGATATATCATCCAATTTATATGCGCACAAAATGGGGGTGTCGCTGTATGGGAGGGCGCTTTGGGCCTTCTTGGTCCCTGGATTCCTCCACAACTTCCACGCCCTCTTCAACAATTGGCCAAGTGCTCATCAGTGCAGTTAATAATGCGCATAATTGTGGGCAATCCGACTTGATTTTCTGATAAAGTGACGCCGATGTAATCGTTTCCAGGCAGTCATGGTCCGCTAGCTCTTTGTCTGAAACTTTGTACCCAACAGAGAATGCCTTGAGCTCGGCAGCGAACGCAGTTTGTGCCGTATCAAATATAAACTTTTTTATTATTTTGCTACCTCCTACAGGTCGCGATCCAGTGTTACTAGGCAGCCTAGGAGGCTCGAGGCATCGCTTCAAGAATGGGAGAAGCTGCTCCTCGCAGTAGAGATTAGAACGCGCCTGCTGTGCAAGTGGGATCTGTCGGAGACTCTCGTCGCCATAGCAGACCGTGTTGACAAACTCTCCGAAGGGGAGATCAGCTTCGCTTAAAACCTATAAGACTTTCTTGCACTTCTGCAGCATAGTCAACTCTGATACGGGTGGCACAGGTGGCAGGGCCGCATTATTCGATAAAGTCGCCCTAGTAAGCCTTGTAGATTGTGCACCAGACTGATCTTTAGCCTTCTCACGGGGTTTAGGTGGCATTTCGCAGCGATCCGGCAAGCCAGTGGTGAGTTATGCGAGCATCGACAGCGGGAGGCAGCAAAAATTTCGCCTAGGTGCTGAGACCGGCCCTAAACACCACTAGGACTTTTGGCCTCTCGCCGGGCCTCTCGCCAAACCCTCCACACTTCGATTTTGATTTTTTTATGCTTGCGCACCAAGGTTTCTGGGCCCTACGAGCAACCTTTATTATGCAGATTTTATTTATTAACATGTGTGGTGTTGAGTTCTCGACCCCCCCTCAGTCTACTAGGCTCAATCCACTAGGCTCCGTGGCGGTGAGGTATTGCCTAGAACGTAAGCTTTCCATTTGTGGTGATGCTTACCTCATCCTCTGATAGTAAGCAATTGCCGGCTTCGCTCCGCCACATGGAGCTTAGTTGACAAGTCCTGGAGGCACCATGGGGGGTCTATCATCCGCCGCCACCTTGTAACAAGATATCACCCAAATAACAAAAGTTGCTCAGCGGCATCGGTTTGCCTAGCGCGTGCTTGCAGATCTGCCAAAATATTTTTGTGTAATTGGCGGCGAGGTACCCACAGGAGGGGGAAATCACATGGTACCCAAGCTAAGCGCCGAGCCGATCTCTCAAGTTTCCTCGTCATCCACGCCTTCTATCTCAAGGTACCCTTGGTAAACAACAGTGAATGCACTACAGTACCTGTCTAAACATGTCTACACGTCGTTATACGCGCTCGTCTGGTCAAAATCAACCCGGTAATCCAAATGTGGGGTCCCCACCCCCAGCCGCAGAGCCTCTCACACCCGAGGAAGCTCTAAACAACAAGTGCTCTTGGGTTTTATCGCTGCTAGAGAAGCTTGAGCTCAATCTGGGATCATTTTTATGCGCGATATTCTACGGGAACCCGGCATCTCGCGCACCTGAAGACATGCGTGCTGCTCGAGCCTCGCTTCTGCAGACTGACTGCTTCAGTGCGCTTCTCGGCAATATCTACAAGCCCCCTAAGCCCCCCAGGGGAAACGGAAACACACCTACTAGCGGGAAAAACGTACTTGTCGACTTTGCGATAACGAAATCCCACGAAATCTTTGCCACGGAACTCCAGGCTTTCTCCAAGGACTACTGGGTCGACAAAGGGACTCTAGCTGATTTCGACGAAATGAAAACGGTTAAATCAGCAACACTGTACAAGGAAATGACGTCGAAGTGCCCAAGACTTTGGAAGACACCTACGGGACTTGGTGGCGATGAAGACGAGCCGGCAGTGGAAGGTCATGAGGAGGATCTAGTTCCAAGCAACGGGACTGATGTCGATGAGGATGGGATGAAAATCATTATTGAGCCCCACCCACATTTTGTAAGTACATGCTGTATAATACACTTTAGCTGATGGTATTATTAGGGAACTATTATGGCGATTGCATCGCTTGCGTACAGGCACAACCGACGGAAAAATAAGCTCCAGGCGATTCTGAGCGTCTACGTACACACAAAACATACTAATAAGTCGGTACATGCACTTCTCCAACAAGCAGGTGTCACTATGAGCTACGACTGGACGCTCAAGTTCATCGACGTACTTGCCAAGGTCAAACACAGGGAGGCGATTGCTATGGCAGCTACCCGACCCATTCTCTTAGCACACGACAATCTCCGGCTCAAATTTCCAGTGCAGTCGCAGAGAGGAGAGCACCAGAGTGTGACAGATAATGGAACCGGCATAACTATGATCGCTCTGCCAGACTCCGCTCGCGCTTTTGAGGATACAGGCAACTTGCGGCCTTTCTTTGATGACCTTCGAGCTCGACGGCTTGCTGGCAACTCACCTCGACTTGCCTGGTCTGAACTAGCTAAGGTGGATCGTTTGAAACGAGTAAAACTATGGTATATAACGGAGCTAGTCGATATTATGCGCCTGATTCCGGGCATGAGCAAGTCTAAAGTACTCAAGTCCGACAAACTTCAACGTCTCCCCGCCCTGCAACAACTTCCACACGGAAAGGAGCATTGTACTGAAATGTTTGTTGTACCTGCGGCATGCATTGACAAGTCTACATATGCTGGGAATATTCAAGTTATTAGGCACACTATCAATTATCTAGGGCTTCTCGACGATAAAGCCAAGCGGGATCGCCTGGCGTTTAACCGCAAGGTTGTTTGGGTCGGCGACCAGATGACTTCACAACGTTGCAACACTGCCCAGTCCTTCTTGAACGAGTGCGACAACCCTATTGATCGTCTAGAGCCTTTTATTTTTATCTATGGTGGGCTGCACTGCGAGATGGCGCTTCAGGCTGGGACTTTTGAAGGCTCTCGGGGTACCACAGCTGGCTCAGCTACCTTTGCTCGCGACGTAATACGGCTGGACCGAACTGGTTTCAATACTAACATGAACAAGTCACGGCATGACTTTCATGCTGTCGATGAGTTCTTACACCACCAGGTTGAGGCTCGTGTTCGAAAAATCCTAGAGCTTGAGACTGATACCTCGGAAACTGGGCTGCTTGCCTGGGTCGAATCTCACACACCAGAATAGGTACTCGCCCTGGCTACTCGGGTCTTCAATAACCATTTTTCTGCTGGCGCTCTTCCTCGGCTCCAACATAATAGCTCAACTGACGCTGCACGACCAACCGCGATATTGACAAACATGAACCTGCTTCGGTACTTCACATATCGTCAAGCAAACAAGCACGGACGTATTGACATAATTGAGGATATACTACCTGAGCTACTTGTTTTCTTCTCGGGTACCGGCAACGCGAACTATGCAAAGGAGACTTATAACTTTCTGCAGCTAATCAACCATGAATGTACTCCCAGCCTCAAGTAAGTGAACTGCATTTTGTTTACACCTATTAATCTATGTACAAGTCAGCGATTCTAAAACACAGCCTGCTTGTTAACATGCAGGGCCGTGCAGACAGCTTCTACCCAATCGATCAACGCCAGGAGTTCAACAATGGTGGCATTCGAGTGAGCGTTGATACTATCCCTATATCTTATTGATGTTGTAACACTTTGTATGTTAGAATTACGCACCTACGGGCCCGAACTCTTCGTGGTTACAGATACAAAAGGTGTCTCCTGCGATTCCGTACTACTTGGACAACATTCAGCACGTTGAGGAACAGGTAAGCTGGTAATTCGTTGAGTTCACTGAGTTACATTAACAATGACTAGATAATAGGCCTTTCGCGCTCGCACATACACAAAAACCCTGACCGTGAGGGCGACATCCGTGTGCTAATGAGTTTGCACAGTGCTGCAGACACTCACATCGAAGTTCTGAATCGAAAAATCAAGTTGGAAGACATCACCAAGGACTACATGGCGATGGGAACACGTGCACTGAAGGAAAAAAAGCTCGTCGAATTCGCAGAACAGAGGGAGTTGTATTTTACAGGTATTTCCGACGAGAATCGCTTTGACCCCCACATCTACACGCCCCCAATCACACCTTTACCTTCACCACTTCCCTTCGAACTGAAAACGCCAGTTAATCAGTCAGCACTTCTCAATGCACTTGAAGAACTTACTCGCTGCAACCCTACTTTGCTGGCGGATGCACATACATCACAAATGGGTCCGACAGAGTCTGATGGCCCTGACAGCGAACTGGAGTTACAGCTGGTTGTGCATGCAATGGAGGAAGGGGTGTAGGATCATGTGCTATAGGGTTAGTAAATTGTATTGTTGGATGTGGTGGGTTGGCAGAGGGAGTGTTTAGAGTCATTGAGGAACTGGTTTCCAGCTGGAGCCCTGGCTCAGTGCAAGCAGCACTGTTGGATGGGCGGTAGCATTAGTTAGCAAATAGTTCTTGTGGCGGCGACTAGTGTTGTCTTGCTGTCGGTTAGAGCACCACCTCCTCAAAGTGTAAATAGAACGTGCTCGATAGCACACTGGGGATTACGTTGCATATCTACTGATCCGCCACCGCCTTGGTCCGAATTACCATGCCCAGTACGTATCATTTCTCGCTGATCTCGCTGTGTCAGGGCATGCTGAATCGGTATCCTGTGTCACAGCATATGTTACTTATGACGAGTTCTACATGTACTGCAACGCTTGTCGTGATATTTCAGGACAACGATTCAGGACGGAGTGTTGCAATGCATGGCGCCACATGGATTCCGATCGCCACAACGAAAATTTGAGGCACGCTGTGGCGGTTGCTGCACGACAACGGGGAAAATCAAACAAGGTACAGGTGTGACCTAAAACAAGTGCTTACAGTGCGTTCTGACATTTACTTCCAAGGAGAGGCGGGAGGAAACGAGTATACCACCCAATCCAACATATGTTCCCATCTACCCCTGCTACCCCACCTGGTTTTGCCTCGTCATATTCGAACGGTTATGAAAATCCGTTTGACAAGCTCAGCGATAGTGAGAGTGGTGACGAAAGCGACTGTCCAAGTGCACAAACCGGTCAAATCAATTATATTGAAGACTTGTTTGCCGAATCCTCTAAATATATCAATAAGGACGACAGGCAACTGGCGATTGATGAAGATGAAAGTTCAGACTCAGGAGCCGGTTGGTTTACTAGGTTTAATTTATTCAAATCAATTCTTACTGGAGTCCCAGATTCAAACCATGAAGACGAATATGAGATTACATCAAAAACGGGCTAAATGGGCCTCAATTACTTCAAACCCACTGCTCGCTCGCCTGCATGGCCACCATGGCCAAACAAAACAGTATGTATGCGCCTTGATTGTGATCAAACCAGGTTTACGGACTATCTTTGGAGGTATTTCTGGCCGATGCGCTCTCTAATTCATGACGGCTTCGGTCCTCCCGGAGAGCAATGCATGCCGTTTTGCAATTTGCATTTTGCACGTGAATGCACACCCAGGGATGTTCCTTTGCTAAAGGCTCCCAGGAAAATGCAGTCAACTCTTGTGAGCAAGCTTGGGAACTCAAAGGAACGGAAATTGTCCGCGAATGAGAACATTTTTTATCTCAACAAAATCGGGCCTGGAATCGCTAGGGTGGGTACCGTCCTTTACACTGATTGGTTGTGTGTAATCTGGAGGCGTATTTGGCAGGACTCTGCTAATCCCTTTCTTCGAAAATACATGAACTTCTACCCTCGTGTAAATGGAAAGAGGATGTCGCAAGTGTGGCATGGTACCAAAATGCTCGAGGATGCGCCAGATCACTTGATGACCCCAACACTCTGCATCGAGAAGAGAATATTTTATGTTAAAGAATTGGTTTGTCGAAAACAAGACTATTTTCTCCCTCTTCCTTGGATTCTGTTCGGCAAAGACATGGTACCTTATGCGATTGGGTATCATACTCAGAACACTGAGGTAAGACACTTGCCGTATAACTTGGAGACTTTGTGGGCAATTAACCACATCCTACAGTCTGGTTGGCAGGTACTCTCAAGCAAACGAGCTGCTGTTCCTGTTTCAACATTCTATGACTCATATATGGAGCTCAAGAACAGTGGCAAGTTCCCTCGGTTGCATCGTATGTGTTGTGTTTTTGTTTCGGAACTTATACTAATACCCGACGCCTATGATTTGCGCAGCACAATCCATGGAATTTGCACACCATATGCCCCACCCACTACGAGCCCTTGCTGGAACACGAATGGTCTATTCGGTTCCACTAATCGTATTCATGGATGATGCCTCAGGCAACGTGTCGAAGCAATGGAACAAACACCATTGTTGCTATGTATCCAATGGCACACTCCCTCGCGAGGTCCTACATGCCGAATCTAATGTGCAGTTTGTTCTTACATCGCCACATGCTGGACCTCTGGAACTGATGCAAGGCATTAAGGAGGATATCGAGTGAGTGAAGATGCTTGCACCAGAAACAGTACATTTACCCTGTTTTTAGCTCTACTTTCAACAATCCAGTCGCTGCTTTTGATTGCGAGACACATGAAGAAGTGCTCGTCCAGCTATATGCGCTATTTTTTCCAGCTGATAACCCAATGCAAGCTGAGGAGTGAGATGGTCAAGCATTAAATGCCAACAACAATTGCCGAACATGTGATGTTGGTGTATAGCAGCTTGTTTAGGGTATGTATACCAATGGTGAATATGGTTGAACTATACTGAATATACCTTGTTGTAGCCAGGAACTATTCTCAGTCCAATCGAGATTTTAAACAAGGTCAATCAGTTACTTGATTAGGCAGTACAACCTAACCAGAAGACTTGGATCAAGAATATGGCACGTGACTGGGGGGTCAAAGATACACTCGCATGGCCAGTTATTCAGCATATTATCGAGAAAGGCAAGCAGCTTAGAAGGCCTGGCAAAGGCATAAGGCGTCAGCCAGAAGCCCAAGTTATTGACCTCTTGCAGAAAGAACTAGTAAATGGTCGATCAAAAGGCTGTGTGAATCCATTACTGAGTATGGATGGTGAGTACAAACTATATTTTTAAGATTGTCCAGTATGTTGACAGCTACAATAGGTGTTGACATACACCGGGACACACCGACTGAGAGCTTACATACAGTGCTACTGGGGGTTGTAAAATACTTCTGGGGCCAAACTGTGTTTGTTCTAGTGAAAAAACAGCAGCTTCATACGCTTGAAGCTCGACTTGGATCGCTCTCTACTGTTGGTCTTGCCATTCGACCTATCCCAGCTCATTTTATGTGCCATCTTCGGGGATCGCTCGTTGGCAGGCACTTCAAGATGCTTGCCCAGGTAGTTGTATTTGCTTGCTATGACCTTGTCGACTCAGACCTACTCGATATTTGGCTCCTCTTGGGTCGCTTGGCTGTTCTCTTGTGGCAGACTGAGATTCCTGAGGTCAATACATACCTTGTGAACATATGTTTCTTGCTAGAATTGCGTCAAGCTGATTGCCTTACAGGTTGAGCTACAAGCCATTGTACATCTCCCACTCTACATCAAGCGATTCGGACCAGTCATTCTCTTCTCAACTGAACGATTTGAATCATTCCATGGTGTGTTCCGGGAAGCCTCAGTTCATACAAATCACCATTCACCATCCCATGATATTGCAGAAGTTTTTGTGGGCCTTGACCGACTTAAACATATCTGCTCTGATGCGTTTTTAATATCAATCTCTGGATAATGTCTTGACAGGGTACTTGGTCAGGTGGTTATTGGAAAGATGGGCGCTCTTGGGCGAGTGCAAGCACATTGGTGACAGACTATGTGGCTCGGAACAAAGAATTCGCTGGCTTAATTGGGATCTCGAGAAGTGCTTCAAGCCAACCTGGTATATATCCAACGATTATATGCTAACATCTATGCTAACAATTTCCGCTAGGGTTGGTTGTACCACTTCCGCAGCATCAAAAGACTGCTAATTCTTAAGACTGGTCGTCCTTCAGCATGCGTCACCGTGGAGGCGTATTTTCTGCCCCTAGCACTTACCTTGAATCAGTATTTTCTAGTTACATCATTTGTATCAATCTGGGGATTTCATACGGACTCATGACAGTGTTCTGTTTGGATCAAGTGTGAGTCAAATCCCAAGTAGCTTGCTTGAGGATGTATGAACTGATGTACATGTAGTTTGGTCGGGTCAGTGCACTGTTCTGCTGCTCCTCTGAAACAGCAGGGAGTTCCTACTTTGCTGCGGTCGAAAAATATGCAATTGAATCAGCACCACATCAAGTTTTTAAAATGCCAGCACTTTTTGATACTCACAAATATCATGCATACGCATCGAGGTATGGTTTCCATGCAGTTTACAGGTTGTGATATTGATCGGTATTCTGCTCATCAAACAGGGCATACATTGTCTAATCAATGTGCAGCATGATTGCACGAGCCACGTAATACAGGAGCGAAAAGAGACAAACCACCCGTTATATCGGGTTTTTCACTTACACGATGGTGGACATGTCTTGAACACGCAGGGACTTCATACCGCACAAGCCATTCGTAAAGCGTTGCCTGCAAATCTTTCCCAGCCCTGCATATCCACTCTTGACCCAAATGGCATTCATCAAGACGCTGTACACAAGCTGGGATCGGCAGCGCGTCAGAAAGCGGTGGTGGCCTGAGCCCGGAAAGCAGCACGTGACCAACTCAACGATAATGTCAATGATAACCTCTCGGACTCACACAGCAGCCCCGAGCCAGCTAGACAACAAAGGAGAAAGCGCCGCCATGCTGCTAGCGATTCTGATGGCTCTATTGTGTAATCTGGTGCTCGAATCACTTTTTGAGTTGTATTCTGATTTACATTGCAATAACTGAGAATGAATCAATTTTGACAATCTCTGCACCACTTCTGCAACTACTGGACAGTTAGAACTGCTTGAGCTTTGTGATTGACTCTGCTTGCTGTGGTTTCACCTGATTTTGCACTCTTTTGGCAACGTGCAATCTCGTGGCACAAGCACTGACATGTTAGCCAAGCATATTTTCATTTCAATAAGCTCGAATCTGGTCGCTGACAAGCCACCACCCCACTCTTGGTCATGCTCCCGCATCAATTCCACGCTATTTCTGGTAAGTTCACCGACACTGCACATTGCAAATTAGTTGAGTCAGACGTCATGCCGGTGTTCAAACGCCGGAGTGATGGAAATTCGGGCTACATGGTGAGTAATCAGGCTTGCGCGTAGCCGAACATGAT
The DNA here is from genome assembly GCA_019616945.1 of Ceratobasidium sp. 414. Classification (NCBI taxonomy): domain Eukaryota; kingdom Fungi; phylum Basidiomycota; class Agaricomycetes; order Cantharellales; family Ceratobasidiaceae; genus Ceratobasidium; species Ceratobasidium sp. 414. Next base: position 18,625 of record WSTK01000304.1, read on the forward strand.
ATAAGGCGTAGGCGGTCGATTTCTAAATATTGGTATGTTTACAGCGTCTTTGTCAAAACCAAAACACCCACCCCTACTCAACCACCTGTGGCCGCCGTTCCTGGACAAAGCGGTAAATACGTCAGTTACGGTGTATCCTGGGTATGCACTAACAGCATTCAAGCACTTCTTGACGCATTCGTTATTTAATACTGCACATATTCGATTCTCCTGCGCGCAACAAGAGGCAATCCTTGAATGGGGCAGAGAGATGGGCGCATCGCAAGTCCCCATGCTCAACCCGCTTCACACTTACCAGCAAGATCTGAAAGCTATTGGAGGGGATGGTCCACGTATGTTCAAAAACCATTCTGGCAACATATGTTATGTGAATTCTATTGACGATATGGTCAAACAGGTCCGATTTGCATATCTGACATGTACAATAATAATCAAGCTTAATGTAGGATTTCTCAATGGCCGCCGTGCGTGAACACCTTGAGTCCTATCCAAATGGCGGCAACGGCCCATGTTCAGAGTTTTGGGATGGAGGCAAGCTTGTGCATGGCGAGAATCGTTCTCAGTTGACCCCAATGGCAATGAATGGGAACGCTCACTATATTATCGACGAAACATGTCGACTACTTGACGGTTCGCTATTTGTGCCGTTCATATTTTTCCAGCGTGGTCAATACTTGTGGGCTCGTGGCCACCAGCTTGTTTTGGTGGAGGTTAGTAGCATTCTGCCATGTTGCAAACATAAGACTGACCGTTTAATAGCGCAGTGCCAACAACGAGTATCGGGTTGTATGCGAAAGCACCGAACAACTGCTGACCAACTTACGCGAAGACTGCGTTCAACTTCGAAATATTTATCCACCCAATCTTGTTGTCACTGAAGGTATACACAACTACTATTTTTAATCACCCTGTTACTCAATCTGACATGTGTTTAGGTAGCATAGCATATATCTTGGCGTCACACGAGCATCGTGAACAAGCACACGGTCGTCCAGTATATTCTGCCCCGTTTGTTCTGTTGTTGACGATGTTTCTGGGAATGTTAGTAAACAAAGGAACAAACACTGGTGCGCGTATACACCGAACGCATCACTCCCTCATGAGCAGATGAACAAACGATCAAACATTCGATTTATGGCCACGTCTCAACATTCATCTCCACTTGAGATGGTGGATGATATATGCACAGTTTTCAAGTATGTATCAGTGATTTTGGCCGCTGATTGGATTGAACACTTAACTTGTGTTGTACTTTTCAGAGACGCATTTGAAAAATTGGTGACTATGTACGACATCAAAGAGAAACGGGACGTTTTGGTCCGGCCCTATATACTCGTTGTCACTGGAGACAACCCAATGCAGGCCTGCAAATGCAGTAACATTGGAATAAAGGGGAGCCACTTCTGTCGCACTTGCGACGTTGGTGGTTCAAATGTGCACAAGGCGTCTGATGAGGGGTATGCTGGGATTTTCAAGGTGAGTCTCGTTCTGTAACCTATATAAGCACTGCGTGTGACAGCATATTGTAGTCTGGCACCCTACGAACTGCGGCGGGGACGGTTACGAGCGTCGAAGAGCAATATGAAGCAGCATTTACATCCACCAACACCGAAGTAATCACGAAGCTGCAGCGCCAGACAGGAGTGAAAGACGCAATGGCAAAGCCACTCATTGAGCGCATTGTCAAGCAGCGGCAGTTGCCTCAGAAACAATGCATCCCTATGAGCCAAATAACCCAGACTCTGCGTGCCGATTTTCCAACGCATGGGCCCACAGATGTAATGAATGCATTACTCTTGCAAAAAGTTGAATGTTGCTTCCTCTACATAACTCTTATTTACATGGCCCAGGGCTCAATATACATTTGGATACACCCACCGAAACTCCACATACGATCCTGCTCGGCATCGTCAAGTATTCGTCGGGTCAATCAGCATACGTTATGGACAAGGGCAAACCATTCGACACATTTACAACTCGATTAAGCAGTGTCTCGATGAGTGGTCTCGCAATACCCCCAGTTCGAAACTATATTTTCACGAATCGGGGGAGTTTAAATGGTAAACATTTCAAACTCTTGGTTCAAACTGCGCTGTTCTGCTTGTACGATTTAGTGTCGAAAGACCTATTTGTCAGCTGGCGTGCAGTTGGCCGACTTACAGCATTGTGGTGGTACACAACAAGGAGCAATATCTTGCGAGTGTGATGACCGACTTTGAGCTATGTACTGACGTTACTTTAGCTTGAACTTCAGAACGCAATCAACGACTTGCTGCACACACTCGCAAAATGCTCACCTCGACTAATTTCGCACAAAGGGAAGACACACTTACCAGTTCATATCCCGCTCTTTTTTCTATGCCATGAACCACTCGCCGGATGCAACACAGAGCGATACGAATTGTTTAATGGCTCATTCCGGCAATGCTCAGTTTTGAGTGATCGCCATGCCCCAAGCCTCAACATTGCCAGATCGTTCCACACATTTGACCTGACCAAACATATTGTGCCTCGCAGTCGCTACTGGGACCCAGAGACCTGCGAATCCAACAGGAAGGCACAGGTGTACTCGGACTCGGCCAATCCAGTCGATTCATAACCCGAGTATTTGGTCTGGCAAAGAGCAAAGCTGTGATTGCACCTGGTAAGTGGTACTCCTTGTCAAACGTGTATTTTCCAGTCACTCATGTATTATCAGGATCCACCACCGTGCGCCAGAAAGCGGCTCAGAAAATATGGAACACCAAGCAGTGCAGGATGCTGCGCATCCTGCATATATTAACCATGGGACCAAAATCAGACTCGCAGCCAGTTTTATCCCCCAAAAGGGTGATATCGTAGAGCATAGGAGCCATGTAGTCTACAAGTCCGCTAATATTGTGAGTGATTCGCTTAGTGTAAGCGATATCAACTGAGGGAGCAATTGAGATGCGGAGCATAAATGTGTGAGAAAACAAACTGATATCATCAACAGTGTCCCCGACACTTTCCTTCAACCACCTTACATCCAGCTTGAGGCATCACTCGAAACTATCCCCATTATTGTATGTCCTTCACCATTACCTTGTGCAACACATACAAGACTTTTTTTAACATCTTTCCAGTCAATCCGAGGTCGTATCAACCTTCAGCATCAGTGTGTGCATGCTGGATGCTTGGCTACGACAACTCAAACAATTCGACAAGAACTGCAGGAAACCAGTATTAAAGTCGCCAAAATCACACACACGGATGACAATCATTTTGTCGTGAATACATTTGCTTTGCATAACCATGAGCTAATTGCAACACTTGTTGAGCACCATATGCCCGGCTTCCTCACGACAGTTATTCAAGACGCACTTGAGCACAACTCAATTCGCATTCAGGCTGCACAGCAAGCCTGTATGCCCCAAAAGGTGGAGGTCGAGGAGACTGGAGGCAAGAAAGAACAAGCGAAGGGGAAAGGGAAAACCAGGCAGAAGATAAAGCGAAAGCTAAAAAAACCCAGCAGTCTCAGGCTATTGCTAGGGGCGCATCGCTGGCTATGGGTGATTCCGGGTGTGCGGATATGGTAGATGACCGCACGAGCAACTTTCTTTTTCTGCATGTAGCCAGAATTCATCTATTTAAACAGAGATGCCTCCCGGGTGGACTCCACACTGGAGCGACAGCCATAAATTATATTAATTCTACAATTCCCACACTGGCGACACGACTTGGCATGATCCTCGGCTGGCGTAAAGCTGGATGTATGCGCTTAAGTAAGTCACGTGCACCAAACCCTTCCCGTCCCATCGCCCATTTCACTGGCACGTCTCACCTGTCCAGGCTTCAAACCCAACCACCACTCGTTTTCCAACCTTCCCCCTCTTTTTACTTATTTTTCCTGTTTTTCCCCTTAAACCTGCTATGAATATTGACATAGGCACGCTGGTTCAGGCAGCTGCAGCTGGCGAGCTGAATGCTGCAAACCTTGTGAATTTTGCCCCCGCCAACAACCTTGATCACCACATCGACCCGAATTTGGAAAACCCCTTTGCAGACATGCAGCCACCCGGTCCTGGTGCTGTGTCTGATGCTCAAGTAGCCCAGCCACATGGCCGTCGTCGTCGACACAGTGAAGTTGACGATGATGATGAGGCAGAGCCGCAACTTCGCCGCACTCGGTTTACTGAAGGGGGGATTAGATCGCCATCTGATTGAGGGCGGGGCTCGGCATGAAGTCCGACAGTTCTCCAAGGTTTTTATTTCTTCTTCTTTGTCTTTGTCTTCAGCGGTGGCTAACATTTTGGTATCCACAGCTCGGAATACCTGAGATGCTGATTGACCTTCGGATAGTATTAGCCAAGGAGGAGAGTGAAGGAGAGTGATCTATCCTTGACTGCAGCAAGGAGGTTCTTGGCCAGCGATGTTTACCAGGTGCATAATCCAATCCGTTCTTCTATTTTTTGGACTAACACTATGTTGGTAGAAACAGGTTGTTAACCGTATGAAGGTTTCTCCGCTTGCTCCACGCCTGTTGACTTATGTCTCGCAACTGCAAGAGTGGATTCTGGTAAGTACGCAATGGTACTAGCTTGGTTTACAATACTGATGGCGCTGTACAGGTCCATATGATGACAAACCCTGCGGAATGGCAGATCCCTTCCGGGGTCCTAGGCGATACTACCCAATGGTCGGAGTTCTGTTCCACAGTCAAGGTGAAGTTCATGCAAATCTATTCAGGATACAAGACCAAGGTATGGTTGCATTCCTTGTGCAATTAGTGTGTCTATTAATAAATACACTTATCTTTTTGTAGCTCGTTACGCTTCACAAAGCTGACACTGCCATCAATACCATCACACAAAAGATTTCTCCTTCACAAATGGTTATCTCAGAGGCTCACCGTGCTTGCTGGGCCTACATCGTAAGTTACTTTGTATTGTGTCTATCAAATCTTACTAAACCTTTCTTCCAGACTACTCTCCACATGGAGCCGGAGGCAAAAGTCGCCAAATGGCTCAGTCACACCAGGGACCGCTCCCTGAGGTTACGGTCCTCTCTTATGGATGTCGCCTGCCTTATTTCTAGCTTGACTAAATTAAGGGTCGAGACGGGGACAAAATAAAAATTGTGCATCGTTGTACGTCACTCAGGATAACTCAGTGTCGCGCCATTCCTGGGACAAGGTATCAATCTGCTTGATAAGCCGGGTACGTCGTGTCGAGGCCACTTCTGGTTCCCAAACTCGCTTCCACTCTTGGTCATCCGCGATCTGATTTTTGGAAAGAATTTAGAAGAGGCGGAACAAGTTATAAGTGATAGTCAGTTGCTACGAAGTGTGGACTGCGGACTTACGGTTTTGCCGCCTTGAACTATTTTGTCCACGTTCTTGAAAAATTGGTCGAAAAAATGGAGCACATAAATTCCGCAATCGTTGAGATTCGGCTGCTGGGGAACCTATTGGTTCGTTAATAGGTGTCCAAAATATCAGGGAAACTAAACTCGCCTTAACCACGCGATCCTCAATGTACCCCACCGGCGCCTTGCGTGCAAGCGTTTCCACATTTTTCTGTGCTTTCTCCCGAGCCTCCGCCTTAAGATAATCACGTATGATCCGGAAATAACGCTGTTGCCCAGCCTCATCACCAGATAATGAATCGAAGAGTAATATTATGCACTTTGGCGTTCTGGTGTAACGAACGAGGTTTTTGAGTTTGGTTTTCACCTTCGGACTCGCACTCACTCTTCGCTTCGTCCAGGAGCAGCTTTGCTGGCCTGCGGTATCTCTAACACGTGTTTTGGGTAACAAACAATTGCCAGCTTCCAGTGATAATCCCTGAAGTATCATAGTAAACGAAAATTAGGGCATCAGGCGGAAACTGGCAAATCAGGCTACTTACTTGTTGATCGGGATCACAATGAACTGCTTCTCGAACAGGTTCTTCGTCCATTTTCGCACTCTGTCATATTGGATGAGTTTTCCCGGCCCTGGGTCTAGTTTAGGCCACAGATATGTGTTCGCAACGTAGGTATCTTGCTTTCGGCCCGGGTCGCGCTCGCACAGTTCTTGGAAGTACAGCCTCCGCGAAACGTTGGGTACTCCCATTACACAACAGGCGCAAACACCTCACCTCAGACAGACATTTACATTTTCGTCGTTCAGCCACCTGTGACTGCTTCGCAATCGGCCGAGTGATTCGCGGGTCATGACATCAGGCCCGATAGAGTATATGCTAGATATTTGGGATTGGCGAAGGGGCTCATCAGGCTTAAATTTAACCTTACACCTGGTCCTTTGGGCGGGTGAAATCATCCATCTTTTGTGTACTAGAAAATGATTTAGTACGGGGCAACTTAGAGCTTTGGACATACTTCAAACACTCTGCGAGTGTGCATGCTTTCAAGACCTCTTGAAATAGCCTCCAGGTCTTTCGGGACTCTTTCTTCCTCAGGTCAACCTGTACCACAAGAGAGCCTTCGCTCTCCTGTCCTGCCCCTTGAGGAACCCGTGAGTAGAATGCCCAATGTATCTCAGTGTCAGCTCACAGGTCTTCCAAACCTCTCCCTTCGCTACTGTCTCAGGCACAACAATACGTGCCACAATACATTCTGGAGGCCCGTACTGTAAATGACCAATGAGCGGTGTAACAAATAAAATCCAGCCACCTAACTTGACATTCCTCAATTTCCTTGCGAGGAATAATCAACTGCCCTCCCCTCTGTCGAAGGATGAAGATATTCTTCCCAGCCCAGGTAAGGGTAATGTGTTCTCCAATGCCCCTTTTAGTGACGCCGTATCGCTTTGTTCCACAAGTGAGTTCTTTGACAGTAATAGTAGGCAATAGTATTTTGGTGGCCATGGCAAAACTCGCTTGTAGTCGATGTGCGGTGGTGGAAACTGCAAAGAACGGAGGCCCGCTTCCTCTTGTTTCATCTTGTGACAGTCGCGAAGCGTGGTGATTTGGCATCAGATGGGCAGGAACCCGGACCCTGCAACGCGAGCCAGGCCATAATTGGGGGGTTTCATTCCGCTGATTACAGTATCTACCGCTCCTCGCGCTAGCAAATATTATTTGTGCTGTCCCGCCACGAAACACACAACGAATAGGTTTTAAAAATAGGCACAGAGCTATAGATAACCAATGAAAATGCTCATATGAGTGCACAAGGTATTTCGTGAGTTGTTGACGGCGGATGTTGAAGTGTGACTAGCGGGGGGATCGACGTGCTAGGGACACCAATCGTAATCATGACTGTTATATTCTGCTTACGTCGCAGTTGGAGCGAGTTCTTTGACGCTCATTTTGCTTTCAAACTGATGAAGGGTTTTTAGGTCTGGTACACACTCTCTTCGGAACCCACACCTTGAGTTCCAGCTATGTATGCTTGCTCCTGCTTGGTTGTCGAAAAGACCGAACAGCTAGGTGACGACATAGATGCGATGCATCTGCCTCGCTTACAAAGACGTTGGGAATTCCGAGTCGGAGCGTGCAGAGCGTTCGGCGTGTTCAGAGCTTTCGGAGCTTCCAACTCTGAGGACGGCTATTGATCAGCCTTTGTTGTACATGCGATTGCCCGTCTTAATTCTCTACGAGCAGGTGGCATACAGACCGTGCTTGAAAGCGAGCCAAGTTACAACCATAAATAGACACCAACGCCGCGCATGTATATGCGTGCAGTTGCATCATTATTTTAGTGACCCTTTTAGGCACCAATACAATCACTCGAAACACATGATTAAAGTTGTTATATGAGGCAACGATGACTGCAGGGTCAACATATCAGCCACCCCAGGAGGTGACCTAATACCTACAACACGCTTGTACAGTCCCTAGGGCCAATCGACATGATCTCGGGCAGCGAATATGAGATTTTACGTGGGCTCCTTGCCTGGAACCAAACCTGGCCTTTGTTACCAGTAACGCCGGCTGGCGCCTCGTCAGAGGGCTTGGGTCACTAGCGGGCTTAGGGCTGGCCAGTTCTCCTCGACACCCTTGTAGTTGCCTATAGTAGAGTTAATAAAAGTTGTTCCCCGATCTCAGGAACGTTTATACGGACCGACAGAGATAAAAAAAAATCGACCGAGTGGTGGGCTGCGAGAGAGGGTAAATCGCGAAGACAATCCGAATTTCAAATGATCGACTTGGCTCTCCCCCGACACCGCTGCCCGCGTCACCCGCTGGAATCTTGCGCTAGAGGTCTCAAACTTTGCGATTATGTTCTTCGCAGCTACTAGAACCTCTGGAAAAAAATCAGCTTGAAAATCGCGGTACGAAGTTCGAAATCGATGCCGCCACGATTGACGACCTTCCCCACCCTCTCACCTTTCGCCAGTTCGTTGCAGTCGAAGTTTACAAGCGAACAGAGTTTTCCCAAGAAGGTTCCAAGGTAGCCTTGCTCTGGCAGTCGACGCTGGCCAGGATGTGGTTTGCGTGGCGGGGACTGGGAATCGCTCGCATTGATTATTATCCGTTTCTTCCGCCCCGACGTCATTACCTGGATTGTTTCGCCTCTCTTGCGCGACACAGCTAAAACCTAAATTGTTCTTGGGCACACGTGAATAACTCCTGAATTCATGCTTTGAACCCCACGGAGAACGACACTGAAATGATGTGTTCAGCAAATGTAGAGCTGCCGTTTGTGCATCATGAAAGCTGTTTACAATTTGTTGCCTGCTTTTCTGCTGTCTCAGCCCGTGTTGTATGGTCAGACGGTAGGTCTACCTCTTAATGTCGCTTTCTCTGCCACTAGAGCCAAAAAGTCGGTTCTAGCAAGTGCATATGCACACACATGCACATAATTATAAGGCCTCAACTTGGTTGTGGTGGGTTACGCGCTTCGTCATTTTAGGATTTGGCCTCCGTGATGCAAATAGAATAAGCGCCTGGTGTTGTTCGGGCTGCGTGACACGAGCTCTCTATTACTGGAGCCTTCCTGGCCTGATTTGGAATAGTCTGGCTCAACTCCGCCCTCCCCGTCAGAAGAAGCTGGTTCTGAAGACGATTTCTGCGACAAAACGCAGCGTCCAACCCCCTAGACTCGTTTCCATGAGTTCGAATAGTGAGCATTACGCACATGAGAAACAAAAAAAGGTATCTGGAATTCATAAAAACGAGTCATCAGAGGTGTTGTCTCAGTATTGCCATCCGAACGTTTGGTGATGCAGCGGATCTTGGCCAAATAGTGATTTGTATGCACCCTTACTGCCTGAAAACTGACCTGTCCGTTCCAAAAACAACATGGCAGAAGCCTATCAGAGGTGTTTTCGCACAATTTTTACGGCGAGCTGCTCAAGCGTGAGTAACCGGCTGGCGAGAAATGGGTCTGCGCTTGTACCTCAGTGCCCTCGAAGAGTGTGATTAATGCTCATTTGGTGAGAACTCCGTCGATCGTCGGGTGCTGCGTCCCATGACTTCGAAATCACAAGGTCTCCATTGCCAATGTCTAGCATTTAAACTTTGAATGGCTCCAGTTCTGGGGGTCGCCCTGAGGAAATTGGTGAGAATTTTCTCCCGCTTTGCGTTTGCGAGGTTCTTGCCCAGATATTTGCAACATGACCCAAGTAGTGTTGGCGGCGAGGGCGAGGGCCTCAGAACTCGCTCGAATCGACCGGTTTCGAGGGTGCTTCTAGACCCTCGCGAACGGACGGCGATTGCACTTAGGTAATCCGCGAGGGTGTTCGCACCCGGATTACTCAGCCGCAGCCAAACCAGATTCGAGCGGTTCAATGCGTCGTATAGCTTGTATTCCGGCGCTCAGAGCTCCGAGACAATCACCTAGAGGTCTGTACAAAATTTCGAGTATCTTTGGGTGCGATTCTGACCTTTTTCTCCCAATTTTGTCGGTTGCTAGATCCAAACGGCGCCACCGCATTTCGAAGACACTTGTAGACAAATAGTCTGTGTAAAGCATTCATTTTAATTCAGTTTTTTTGCTCGTCTTTTTTTATATATATTTTATTTTATTTTTTTGCACGGAACTCCCCTGTTTGGTGTTTTCTGTATTAAAGCACACTGGTGAGTCCTCTGGGAGCATACTAACCTCCCCACTTGAACCTGTCTCTTGCTCGAAGGCAATACTGATCTCTGCCTCATGAACTACTCAGCAAAATCCTCCGCGACTCAGGAACTCTCGCTCACGAGCATCTGGGCGGTTATGAGCGGTCACGAGTCACGGACGGTTTTCGTTGAGTACCGATGCGAGAGCTGCCTCTCGGGTACACACTGCACGATCCATTCACAACCCCCGTCTTTGAACCCACAGTCATGGTCGTACTATGGTGCTGGGCCGGTTGCTGTTGATCCCCAACTTAAAGGGCACAATCCGTTCATGGCATACTATAAGTACAACGGAGTACTCTCATTCTTGGACTACAGGTATACTAACATCTTGTCCTGCTTAATTGTAGACCCTCCACCGCAGGCTATAACAACTCAAGCAGGCCCGGTGCATCCTCACAGCGATCCAGCTCACCCGCCTCCTCACTATGGCCTTCCGCCCCATGGCCACCCACTAGCCACTGCGTATCCATCCCAAAATACGACGATCCCCACTCCTGTAGCTCAAACCGTCCCGGCTGTACCTGCTGCCACGTCCAAAAAGTAGAAACAAGCTGCACCTAAACAATATTTAGATACAGACAACATTGCCACTTTTGCGTGCAATGTCGAAGGACGTGCCGCCTGCCAGGCCTCCTCTGTATCGAGGCGCATATTTTCGTCTAGCCAGCTCACTTGCACACGGGCACGGAACAAGATCAGTGTAAAGACCATCGACAAGCTTCAAATTTTGAAGCACACTCGTCACACTCGGCACATTTCTCACACAGAAAATGGCACGGACGAGTTAGACACTCTCGACAATATTGACCCAATGCAAACCCTGTGGCTCGGTGATGCAGACCGGAAACACGACACCATTCTTGACGCTGAGCAACCCCTGTCAATATAATTCATGCATGTATCCGTGCTCTCTGTTCTGTTTGGTACAGCTTTACCTTTGTTTGATCATTACAGGTTAGAAGTGTCCAAAAACCCTCGAGGCTGATGTAAGCCTTGGAACTTTTGACAGCGAGTGTTTTTCGTGCATTCCGAGTTCCGAGGGCGAGGGCCCTCGCCCACGCTCGCCGCCAACACTAGCTACCCCTGTTTCTGGCCCAAATGAATCCTGGTACTAAAATTTCTGGGCATCAACCTTCCACATGGATCATGCTTCTCAAGCATTGAGTTCGAATGTTTCGGTTCTCAATATCCTCAGATCTAATAAAGATTGGTTAGCGGCCAACACTAATCTTTGAACTTCGCCGCTCCCCCAATTTCTCATTTTGACGTAAAATGGCTCTGCAAACTAGCCTAGCTGTTTCTTGCACACCACAGACAGATCCTTTGGCCCTGTGCTGGTGCAACCCAGTGCCTCTATCAACCCGCTGCGCATGCAGAGACGCTCCTGCCCAGCCAAAGCCCAACCTCGAGGGGCTTTGGAATGCTGAGGAGCTTTCCATGAACCACGTTGCTGGTGGGAGTGTTGAGGGAGCGCCCCTATTTCAGGTAATCACTATTCCTCTAATACAGTGGGAGCTGGTTGGTGATGAGAGGCTGCCCGCAGTCCGCACCCGTGTCCGACCTTACTGCGACTGATCCACCGCTGGTATTCATCTTGCTCTGGTATACTCAAGCTAGAAAATATGAGGCGCAGTGTTTTGCCGATGCCGTCGAGGGGGCATTGGCGGCTCTAGGTACAAGGGTAGGTGTAAACGAGGGTCGAGCTAACATCAAGTGCTGACGTGGCATACCAGGTTATTGCCGCGCTCCACGAATTGCACTCGTCCCCCGAAGACTCTTTGTGGGACCCCAGCAAGGAGTAAGTGATCGTCTGTCTTTCAGCTTCCGCTGGCTATGACCTTCAACCCAAGGTTCAGCAGATTACCACATGGCTCAAATTTGTTGTTCATCGTCATATCTGACTGGCCGGTGATCGTGAAACACGAGCTGGTGTCCCGCACGCATGTTCAGAAAGAACGACGCGGGAATGTTGTCGACTTTTATCGATCCACGTTCAGCATCATCAACGCAGGCGCCAAAACCTTCGCCAGAAAAACAGTGCTTCAAATACTCTTTAGGGAGCAGTTGGATGCTGCGGGCATCAATGAATTGCAGAATTGCATTGACAGGCGAGTGGCACGAAATGTCCTGCCGGTCAAACTGAGAAAGCTTATTCACTGGAACAGCTGTTCTGTTAACGAGCTGATTACCCCAATTAATGCTATCGGCTATTCCACAACGCTGCGTGGGTTTGCTTCAAGTTTCGCCACCAGGTTATATCACCGGAGACGGCATGTGATGCACTCATTTCAGGAAGCTTGGTATCACAGTGACGACAGTCGAACTAATTGCGACCTTGTGCTCTTACGGTCATGTGGACCTGAAGGAAGCGAGTCCCACAATGCTCCGCCCCCGCTCTCACTCGTTAGGTCTAAATCCACATGCCCGTTTGGGGGCTATATGGTTTCCACTACTTCGTTCTGTAGGTGCAAAGAACGCAACCGAGCGCCGAACTGGGACCTCAAACCAGAATTGGTACTGCTCCCGGGGGCGAGTTCTCACGGCTATACCTACACGTGTCTCGTTTGTAGAACGAAACTTTCCTATTGGGTTGCTGGCGAGCAGTGGTTTATGCCAGATAAGGCTTACGAAACCCCGTATATTCGCTCCTCTTGGCCAAAGTATTCAGTTGATTTGTCCTTCTCGGTAGATTTCTCAGAGACCCGGCGCGGTGGAATACGTGGCAACAGTAGTCCTGTTGTGCACGCACGATGATGTATTTTACAGGGCTTTCCGAAATGTTTGGTTGCTAGTGGGCTCTGGAGTAGTTTGAAATTTTGAGAGACTACTCTGCGTTACTCGGTGACAGGATGTGCATATATCTACATGGTCGCCTCCCCCGCCAAAATAGGAAATGTTACTGGACTCAAGAAGTTCGATTATACCTAAACCTAAAAGACGTGTGGGGTAGTTCCATAATGAGCACAGGACATCCTGCGGATAACGGGTTTGCTGTAAGAAACGCAAAACAGCAGTGGTGCTGAGACATTTGACCCTTGAAGACCCCTCGTATCAGCCATCCAACGCCATCTTGGGTCGAAACTCAGTGCTGAAAACGTGCAACATCTTGTTTGACTAATATTTCAACTTTCAAAAACAAACCACCCTGAACCTTTTTCGTCCACCATACCGCATCTGGACCACGCACCGGCGAGCGGGTGGTATAAAAACACCCACAAGAGCAGTGCGAACACGTCTACAAAAATCAATAGGTCGTTACGACTACTTCATGTGGTTCAGGCGAGCCTGGTCTCTCACCTACAACGCGCGGCAAGTTGATCTCTGAGGACTTGCGCTGGGCTGATGTGCGAATAGCGAGCTGTGATTTTTCCTACGTGGAAATAGGTGCCTCGCTAGGTGTATCAGAAATGTCTAGCAAACGCATTTTGACCATTTTTCAAGCCTCGGGCGGGGAGCAGGTTAGCCTGGACCTCACGGGGCCTGACCTTCGAGGGACGTCAAGCAGTCTCAAATTCCATGAGATATGGGCAGGCAAAATTGTCATTTCAACACTGGTCACTTTCCACTCCAAAAAAACTCATCTGTGGCCGTGTCTCAAACAACCCCGATACCATTCTTGACGAGCTCAGGGAAGAGCTTTCGGAAGTCTGTGGCGGGAACGTTTCATTGGGCATAGCGTTGGGTTGAGACCGAGACAAGCCGCAGCAAGGCGCAGTTTTAAAAAGTCTGGTACGGTTCAGTCTTGTTGGCATGAGAGAATGCCACAAAAGTTCGCGCTGGCATTCTGCGAATTATCAGATACAATCCGATTCACACTACTACATGAGTGTACGACGCTACAATACGAGTTAGTGTTGGCGGCGAGCGTGGGCGGCGAGGGCCCTCGCCCTCGGGACTTGGAACCCCCCCCCCCCCCACTGTCTCAAGGATAGCGTTGTGCTCCCAGTTTCGATCACCACGTCGCACCTGATATCCGACGTATGGGTTGAATCAACATCATCGGGGTCAAGCTGACTTGTAGATGTTCTGTGTGGGATGGGTTTAGGGTGACGGAGAGTGTGCTTCCATGTTGAAGCGTCTCCACTGTATGCACGCTAATCTTGTTTTGTGCTCGTGTGAAAGCTTGCCGGATGAAAATGTGCACTCACTCGATACAGAAGAGGCACATCCCTTGATATCGCACGCAGCAATGGCAAAGTTCCTTGTGTCTGGGAGACAAGTGGATCAGTGTATTGCGCCTATGGATGTTCAATAACCATCCTTACATATCAATATTTAACTGAGTCAATCGTACCAAGCTTGTTGGGGCTCGGTAGGCTGACACCTCAGTCATGTTCCAGCTCGACAAGGGTGTCCCGGGCAACCTTTCCCATCCCACGCCCAAGGGCCCTTGAAGCTTTTGTCGATAGGCTTTGAATGATGGGGCCTGAGCTAGTTGCATGAGCCTGATGGTCCCGTTCCTCAGTGTACTTCACCATCTGAAATGCAACTTGGTCAGGACAACGACCATTTGAACCTGTTTATCGGACCTACAGAACTTTTAACAACGTTGCGAGCGTTGTCGCGCTCAGAGGATGACCAGTGTTTATCGGTATACGAGTATTTGTTGGGTTTAAAACTATGGCATGGATATGGATAGGGGAGGTACGGGATTTGTGGATGTATTTCTCAATCTTTCGAATACCAGTGTTTGATCGCAATTCTAATGGTAGGGAATTTCGTCGCCGCCTCTTTCCAAAGACAGGTCAGGCGGTCGTATACAAGGAATGCAAGAGATAGGGTCGTGGTTTGTTTGGATGAGAGGAGTTCTTGTGCTTCATGAGCAATGTCAAGAACAACATCAAGTATCGTTCAACGCCTTGAATTCTTGACGTGAGAGTGCGTGATCCAGAAGTGCTTCTTCATTCTGGGAGATATATTGCTCAATCACCTACAGATAGGTACAATTTACGTGAGAAGGATCACAACAACCACATGGGAGGAGCTTATCCGGCAAAGGTAAATATCGTGGTCTATCATATTTCGAGTCGATGACCA
This sequence comes from Ceratobasidium sp. 414, assembly GCA_019616945.1. NCBI lineage: Eukaryota > Fungi > Basidiomycota > Agaricomycetes > Cantharellales > Ceratobasidiaceae > Ceratobasidium > Ceratobasidium sp. 414. The sequence continues at coordinate 33,690 of WSTK01000304.1, forward strand.
TTGTATCCTGCAGTCAAGACAAAGCTCAAGTAGCTTCTTTTCAACCTTAACAAGGACCTGTTTAACAATCTCCTTCACAGTTTCATTGTCAAACGTTTCTTGATCCACCTGGTCTTCATAATGGTTGCACCGGCCCTCCTCATTGCCCGCCTGGCCAGTTCTGTTCTAGGCTCGTCGACACTGGCCATGTCGAAGTGCGACCACAGTTTCGCTAACACGCTTGTCGAGTTGATATTTAAGGGCAGCTCAATATCCAAGCGTCGTCGAGCCTGGCATTGACCACCAGCCACCTGCTCGTTGTAATATATGTCTTCTGACTTGGCTAGGTTGTCGATAATATCGTTTGCAGCAAGGTTTACGATGTCTGGGAAATAGCTGTAACATCCCAAACACATGTTAAGGTCAAAAGTGCACCATTCTACACGCATATAATCACCAGATCCTGTTGCCATCCTTGTCGAATGTATACCCTTCAGCTTGCATACACCTCTGCAACTCTACCATCATTCTGTCATTATTAGATGCATTGTCCAGCATAATAGAACCAATCTAGAGCTGGTTTAGTGCTTCCTCAGTCTCAATTAAATTAGACAGACGTTTGGTAACTTGTGTAACACCGCGTGCTCAGACAAGATTCCGAAAAGGGTTGTGCCAAGGTTGACTCCAGTGTGCCTTCTTTCCACAAGGCGAAACACTGATAACCTGAATACCAGCTCCTCTGGCTCTGTTTCCGAGGCAGGTTTGCTCTCATAGTGTCTCGTAACAGCCATAAACGGTCCGTCCATTTCATCAGTCCATAAATCAGATGTAATTGACACCCGACCCTCTGAGTCTTGAAGTGGGAAAAAATTAGTTATTTGGAGTGCATGATAAAGGTTCACATTTACGGACCTGCATATCTTTCGCGAGTCGCCCCTTGGCTTCATTACTGAGATCAGAAGCTGCCTGTGCAACAGCCCGTCTCTGGGATTGTTGTCGCCGTAATGTTATTCTATCCAACAGAGCACAGTAACCGTCGGAAAGACGGGGCTTGGACAATGTTAAATGGCTGGAAAACCGTTGAATGAGAGAAAACTGAGGCAAATCTGCTATAAAACGGACCAAATCCTGCTTGGCAATAAATTCTGCAAGGTACCGAGCAAGTCCTGGCTCCGTAACCTCCTCATTAATCATCTCAAACGCAGGCGATGGGGTCAAGATCCCTGGGTGTATATCAAATCCGGGCGCAGCTCGTGGGGTATTTGTGCATGTGGTCGTCCCTGAAGTGCCTGCAAGGCCCATGGGTTGACCCGCCATCTGTATTACTCCACGTACGCCATTCTTCTTTTGTTGCTCTGAAGCTATCGGTTAGTCCTAGAAAGCATGTGGCTGTCACGAGGGACTCACAGGCAGAGGACACGGAGCAGCCGAGAGGACTTCTGCTCAGAGGGACGTCGCAGGGCTAATGTCGAAGTTTAAGATGCTTGTGCGCATCTTGTGTCAGTATATCGGGCTAGGTCTCAACGCCTGGTGGGCCCAGGGCCATAAGATGACCATGGGTGTAAGTTCGATTGCTGCCATAAACGTGCTGCACACGGCACCCCAGAGAGACAGCCTTCACATTCGTAGCTCATCTAGCGAGTGTTGAGCTTGCTCTCGAGCTGGAAAGTCGACGCGAGCCAGGGGAGAGGCTAAGAGACTCGGCCAGGCCTCACAGAGATACTTCAATACTACGGACAGGGCAAAAGGGCGGGATTCTTCCCAAAACGCAGCAGAAAGAGTGAATTGAAACGAATATACCACATTGCCTGTCAGTCTACAAAAGTGTTCGAAAACGCGGGGGTCCTGTGGAGCCTTTTAGAACCTGACAACGGCCGAACACAGTCAAATTTACCGCAGAAAATACCACACTTGTAAAGCGGACCATTTTTCAACCTTTACCAGGACATTTAGCGCCGCAGGGAAGCTGGGTGATGGGTTAACCTACTTAGATCACAGTGGTTGACACGGTTTGGTCCTCTTGGATCAAACCGAGTGCCAGCACCCCAGCGATTAGCTAAGCGCACTCGCCGCCAGTTCGCGAGGGTCTAGAAGCACCTCGAAACCAGTCGATTCGAGCGAGTTACGAGGCCCTCGCCCTTGCCGCCAACACTACTCATGAGAACCGTGGCGGTTAAAGGCCCGGGCAACTGATTGAGAATGCCTCAGGAGTTCCGCTTTGGACAAACGATAAAATAAGCACACGTGTCAACAGTGCAATCCTCATGGCTGTCCCTGAGTTGTCAGGGCCTAATAAATCCTGTGATCGAGCCATACAACATGAAAATTCGACCACGACGTTTGATGGGCTGGACTAAGGGAAGGAAAAAACGTACCCGGCACTGGGGGCTCCAGATGGGTGGCCCAACGCGAGACATGTCAGGTGAGTAAAACAACTACCGGGTTTGGTATCGCCTATTGATATTCGTTGGGTAGAAACGGAAAAAATGGAGCTACAAGCACAGATCCAGAAACAATGGAAAGGTAAGCGACCTCCGTCATGCGTGATCAAACGTTCCCAGCCGGCTTCCAGAGCAGAAGGCAGCTCTTGCCTCGAGTAGCTCAGGTTCACCTGCGCCGAGCACCCAAGGGAATAAGCGAGCCTTGGAGAACGAAGCTGGAGCACCTTGGCCAATGAGAACCGACGGCCCTAAGAAGAAGAAACTGGGCTGCGAAGATATGGAGCTGGCTGGAGGAATGGTCAGCAGTACAGCCGTGTGCCATTTCCTAGTTATCCACTGATGTTGTCCCACAGGCAAGCGAAAAGGGGGGTGGAGGGCATACCTAACGATTCCTTCCCCGCTCGTGTCTCTAGGTTCCGTTTGTATATATTGCGCTTCACAAACCATCGTCTCATATACAGATGTGACGCAGTTGTTCTGCGGTCAGCGCATCTCGACTAGCCGGCCACCAAATAATATAATTTTTGGTAGATTCGTAGGTAGAATTAAACTACCCAGCGTCAAACCAATATCGTAAAAGATGAGCGAGAAACAGTTTGAGCAAGGGTGCGGATGCCAGACGTTTGGAAACAGTTAATCGGTTAGTCACCCGCTGGCCCATCCCCATCTGACGACTCGGCCAGCGAAAAATCACCACTGTCCTCCGGTGACTCGACAACTTCCCGAACTGGCTTTGGAGCAGGTGGAGGACGGTGTGGTTTCACTGGTTCCTTTGCTGAACGTGTCCTTCGCTTATCTCGCTCGACTCCAATCTATTCTGGCTATCCCTTACGTCTTGTCTCGCCTGCACCCAGTTTGTCGTGTGCACGACACATCGATCGGCCAGTCTAGTCCATTCTCCGCCTACAGACTCTGGTTCACCCAGTCAGCTCCTGCAATCGCCCATGATTAGTCAAGCCTGGGGGCAGGTTGACACTTTTACATAGAAACTATGTGTGTTGCGCCGTGGAATCGTCTCTTGCCCTGTCTTAATTGCATACCACTGACAGATCTGCGTCGACGCTCCCGCATGTTTCACCCTTGGATCTAGTCAGAATCAGGTACACATATATGCCACGTTTTGTCTCTTCTGACCCACATTAGGCTGCGGTACCTTATTATAGACCTCTGTCGTTTCCGATACTTGGGTTAAGCATGCCGCTGCTGCTGCCTCACCACAAAGTACCGCTTTCAAAGCACAAGCAGAAGCACTTACACCGCACTAAGAATGCTCGCTCGCGTGGAAAGCCTGCAAATGATATTTAGTTCCTCTTTCGAGCTAGTGACGCCGCGAATATGCCTGTAGCAGCAAATCTTGAGGGTCTATGCGCTGCAGACGCCCACCAAGTCCCGCGGCCATTCTCCGAGTTCAAGCCTCTTGCTGAAGGCAAGTATTTAAAGTGTACTCTCTCATAAGTGAAATTGGAACTGTATTTTATTAGATATACAGTATGGGACAAAACCGCTCGCAGAGACTGGTTCCCTGACTTTAAGGGGCTGTCGCTACATAATCGCTGTACTGAAAACTATATATTATATGCTGTGTTATAGCGGTGTATAAGAGCTGAAAAACGCATATAAAAGCGTCAGGTATGATCCAGAAACCACAGAGTTATAGATGATACAAAAGCACATGTGCATACGAGGAGTTTTGTCCCCAGGGATCGAACCTAACAACCC
>WSTK01000305.1:0-37766 GCA_019616945.1 Ceratobasidium sp. 414
GCAGCACACCCTGGAACCCCTAAAAAGTGCAATTAGTAGTCCCGAACTCACATTAAGTGCCCTGGATTCCTACAGTGATAGCTACATGCCAGCTGACCGTCCTCCGCGCGCTGGGCCCATGGGTATTCACGCGGTGGCTGAAGTAACTACACCGTCCACGTCTCGGTTGGCCGCCGGTCGTAGTTTTCGATGCTTGGCAAGCTCGGTACAGCGTTGCGCCACGCATCCCCCTTTCAGGCTATGATCCACATAACCGATATCGGATAGACGGTAGCGATATTTGCACATTTCGACCCGCCTCATTTCAAACGGTGGTTTGGCCCCGACCATACGCTGGATTATATACCATAATTCGTTTCTATATAGCTTGTTGGGGCCAAGCGAGTGTGTAGCAAGATGAAACAGAAACTACCGCGACATAGCGGGCCAAAAGCGGTGGGTTACGCCGAGAATGTACGGACGTGACTCAGGCCTCTACTTTATCATTTATACAATGCCTTGACTGAGCGGGTTGTCTGCAACGTCGCCGGTGTTCAGCCACTCAAGTACTTATTAACCCGCCGATGCATCACTCGTGTGGCTAACTTCGTGTACTGCAGTGGAATTTCGCGCAGACAAAAACACATTAGATCTCGGTTAAAACCAAACGGGCAAAATAGTTTCAACATTTCAGTCATTAAATTATACATTCATTGAATACCTGAGCGCTCAAGCACGCGCCTTAGGCTGTGACATTGCCGGGCTTAGGAACACCAAGTGGAACCAACTGGTAAAGCTCCAGAGGGTTGATTGGATCCCAGGATGCCCCGTTCACTCCCATCTAACAGGGACGCAAAGACTTCATATCGGGCTTGACATCGGGGCTGAGCAACAACTTCACTTGCCAGTTTCCAGTCAGATGCGCTAGTCCTCCAGATCCCTTGATCGTAGAAGCCACGGAAAGGCTCTATAATCCTTGGGTACGGTCAGACACACAGCAAAACCTGAGGTCGCAGCATTTTACCTAAAGTAATTCACAGTCTCGGTCGATCCGTCTTTTCATCTGTATGAAAATACCACGTTAAGAGAACCTCATCTGCCCATCCGACTCACTCACCGGTACGTGCGTGACTCGTCGCATCGGACCTGCCAGACCGAAAGGTGGCTCATTCTCTAGGTTGTCAGCATGCCAAACCCCTATTACAACCTGAGTACCTCTAGGTAGCGTCCCAAACCGTGAGTGTAGTACGTACCGCGGTATCTACTGTTCCGCCAAGCTTTACCTCAATATTAGGGCCGGCTTTTGGGACAATGGTGAAACCATTTTTGACAGGCCCCCATTGGCGAGTGAACACCCAATCCTAGGACATCACCAATTTCAGTGCGACAACGAGCGGTATCGCTGTCAACTTACTGCCCCAGTAGTAAGCCGTGGGACGCTCTCCATCGTGAGGGAGTTGTCGGACAATGCATCGAATTCAGTTCCATTACCATCGTGCTGAATGACCCTGTAGAATCCGTCGTGGATCGTCACGTCGTCGAGTGGTGAGTCTCCGGGCCTCCCATCGACGGTCGGTCGCGTCACGGTCTCGACCAGGACGGCACCATCGTCGATGAGCTGGGAATGAGCCGGCATGCTGCTATGGCAGGTAACAGAGTGGGGCGTGTGAAGCTGAGAGAGTGGAGTGTAGGAGTCGATGGACTCGCAGGACTCGCCCACGCTGCTTATATACCCAGAAGCATAACTGCGGCTGAGATCTCCGACTGTATGCTTAGCGCAAAGTACATGTCTGGGAAATTAGGATGAAACAGAGATTTGGGTGGAACTGGGACAGATCATGCCAAAAACGGTCCATATGATGTCATCAATCCTGAAAATCTGATGGACCGTTTTCAGTACGATGTCACCCAACATCTGAGATTAGTACGAAACATATGAGATCCTAGGATGAATTATCCTGACCTTTCACAAATTGTAGCCGCAAATCAAAAAGTCTGTTTCATCCTGGTATTTGGGATGGATTCCTTCCACAGCGATGCGCGCTCTAAGCAAGCCGTATGAGTGACGGAGTGACGGCTGAATTTCACACACCAGAACAGATACAGATGGAACCTGATCGGCGCCATGCTAAATATGTCCTGGCATACAGCTATCGTGAACCGGAACGAGTATCCGGGCCACCAGCTATAACGTTCAGTCTCCCTGCCCCGACACGCACCGGCATTAACTGAGAACCGGCTATGCAGAAGCTGCTTATCGCCCCTTCTCGTTGGCTAATTGTTGATCATAGGCTTGCGCTCCAAAGTTTAGATCTGATCAGAATCATCAAGGAATGTTCTCTCGGCCGAAGGTTGGAGATCGTTGATTGGCAGTTTCTGTGTAGCCGGCTCTCGGCTAAAGCTATGGAAGTTGGCCATGCCATAGCTGGCGGTGCACTGTTCCTATAGTCGGCTAGGGGTTTATTGGTTCCTCGTCACCCATCCAGCTTGCTCAGAGCGCGCATACAGCCGTAGGTCTCAGCCCCAGCTATGGTTTTGGGTATATAAGCAGCGTAAGCGAGTCCCACAAACGCACCAACTCTTCCACTCTCCTTTAACCCTAGTCCTACCGATTCTACTACTTCTATCAGGCGCGGCAGCATGTCAGCCAATCCAAAAGGCGCTACTCTCATCGAGACCGTTACACGGCCAATCGCCGACGGGAAGCCGGGGGACTCCCCACTTGACAAGATCACAGCCGACGACGGGTTCTATCGCATCGTGCAGTACGACGAGGATGGGCACGAAATCGATGCTTCGTTCGATGCGACAAACCCAGACCTAGGAATCTATGGCTATTCGATGGTAATGAGTGGCGCTCCTCAACCTGCTGCTCGAACCATAAATCAATAGATGCTTGGCTTCATGAGGTGCTAACCAGTCCGATGCGGTTCAGTAGAAGCTCACTCGCCAGTGGGGGGTCACGGATGGTTTTACCATTGTCCCGAGGGACACTCCAGGTGATCTGGACATCAAGTTCGGGTGCTCGGTTGATACCCCCGACGTATGTCACCACATCGGACGCTTGAGCGTTAGTTAGATAACCTGATGTCGTAACAGCTCAATTCGATGAGGGTCGTGAGGTGGAGCTACTACAATACTTGGCCCATTCGTTGTGATGAGTCGCGCACGTATCGGTGAGTAATTCTTATTCGCTAACTTGGCTATTCTATATTTGACACTCTGTACACCCAGGTTGGAGGATGGGTCGACCAAGACCGTATATTACTTCAGGTAAGATGCTGCGTACCAAGAGCCTCAGTGTGCTACATGTTTGATTATGTCTTAGGATTTTGGTGACGAAAATTAACGGATACAACTGGAGGACCAGTAAGGACAAACAGCCTTGGTCGGTAAGTGAAAGTAGTTACTTTCCAAGCGAGAAGTTCTCTGATGAGTTTACCCTGCGCTAGCTGGGCGTGCACAGAGGAACATGGGATCCGATCAGCCCTCTGGAATTGTACCAGTTTATCCCATCTGCTCTCTAGCGGTTGTCCCAGCTCGAGACTAATCATTGTGTTTAAGCACTTGGGTATCCAATGAATGAATGAATGACTAAATGACCGAGATCCCAAACGTATTAATGCCACATTTCAGTCTTTTAAACAATATTTGACACATTCTATTGCCCTCTCCGCACGACCCGCGTTCAATTATGATATACGAAATCACGTAAATCTCGCAACTTTACCGCCAATTCAGGGCCTTGATTTCACCGACGTGGGAGTGGTACTACACTTCCATTTCATTTTGCTGATACTCACTGAAGGACCACGGGGATTCAAAGCAGGTTCTCTAAACTTTACAACCAAAGGCACAACAGTTGGGTTAAACAGGGAGCGGCGTTGTAAAACTTCCTAGAAAGGAGGAATCCGTTCGGCCACGTTTAACAAGCTTATTTAAGCCCGTTATCTTGAGGTGTGCCGCATAATAGTGCATATTGTCTGGGCCCTCGAGTTCCGGTGTTCAGAATCCACCTATTTTATACAATTTATACCATTTTCTTGACACTAAACGTATGAAAATTTCCACAACGACGCCCGTCACACAGGCAGCCATTCAGGTTGATGAGTGTTCAACCCTCCAGGTGCGTGTCCAATCTGGACAGGTGTGGCTGACATAATCGCTGCGTGCCGTAGTGCCCTAAGCTTTGGGGCGTTGTCCTTGAGAATTAAAACTCTAGCTCAACTTCTTACGAGGCTAATGCCAGGAAGAACCGACCTTCACCGAAGGAATGTCTACCAACAGCGCTTCGAGCTCGAGCATGAATGAATAGCTGCGGATCGGTATTTCCTTGTTCATGGAATCATAGCTGAATGCCTCGCTTGGCTCGATCTGGCCGAGCGAGCGAACCCAGTTTGCGGTACCAAGGAGAGACACCTCGACGTGCCAGTTCCCGCCCTCCTGTCAGGTTGGGAGTAAGTGTATGCAAGATAATAAGTTGGGTAGATTGACAAATCGTAAAAGCGAAGATGGAGGGCGTACATTGATGCGTCGCCCAAGAGCAGCGTTGATACCGAGCGTAAGGAAATGCCCAGCGGCATGGTCAAGCGCTTGACAAGGGAGTGGTCGGAGCGGCGATGTACCCCATGAATTAACAGTGGCGTATGCTTCAGCTTCGGCAATATTAAATCCACTTGCGGCTTGGACAAGCGAGTCGAACTATACGAAACGTAGTGTTAGCGGTAAACTGGCAGGGATGTATGCTTGTTTGCTCACACCGCGGCGACCTCCCCATGGTCCATCCACACCAAATGCGCTAAGATTTGCTGTGATTAGACCGGGATACTCTTTAGCGAGTACATCTGGGCCAAACCCACGCCGGGCGAGTGATCCTGGTCGACTTCAGCCTAATCAGTAATGATAGAGTTTGGCCGGAGAACGGGTGCTTACTAAGATTGGAGTAAGACGTCTGCGTCTTTGAGTAGCTTTCGGAAGGTAGCTAGGTCTGATTCGTTGTTGAGATCAAGCTGGACCGTGCGCTTGCCCCTCGAGGTATCCACGTCGAGCGACGGAAGGTCTGGGAGATTGGGAGAGGTGATCCAGATCACATCGGCTCCATGAGCTAGCATTCAACGCAAGTTAGCATGTGTCATTGACCGGGTTTGGCGAATAAGCACACCTGCGAGCGTGCGTCCGCATACTGGTCCAGCAATCACACGCGTAAGGTCCAGTACGCGCAGTCCTCTCAGTGGCAGATCCCCCGTTTCAACGCCTGACAATGGTCGTGTTGGTGCCTCTCCTGTCTTTCGAAGTGACAAGGGAGGAAGACCGGCGGTATGCATACCGTGCGGGTGGTCATCCCATTCGGCAAACGAGCGAACCTTGAATGCACACCCGCCTGCTTGCGTAGCCGCGTCTTCAAATGGCTGCGCTTCCCATTGGCTGAGGGAAGATGCTATGGTCTCACGAGATGGCACAGGAGATGTGGGGAGACCGAGAGTAGTCAGGATGGCGTCCCTGTGGCTGTTGGATGGGAGGATTCACTATGGACCCAGAACTTTAGGTCAAACGGAGGCCTACTGGGGGAAGTTTGTATGTATACGGACGTGGCCATCTTTGGTTTCGTATGCGCCGGACAAATTGTCCCAGGTGCCGCCTGCTGATTTTCCGTCCAATGTAGCCCAACTTTCAGACTCTGCATACAGCCGGTTACGTCAGTTGTTATGTATTTGCAGGAGTACGACCTACTGCAATCGAGCACAGCATGTCTCGCATCCACAGACACTTCCTGCGGCTCATCGAGTCTGTGTCGAAGCTGATGGATATATGCGCTCGAGAGTGCCGAGCAGGCGATAGCGGCCTGCAGGTGCGATAAGCATGCGTCAGCCACCAAATGGTTGATTGAGTTGTGCAAACCTGGGCAACAACGCCGATTCGGAACGAAGAAGGGACCACTGGCTCGGGTGGCCCTTTGAGGATCAGTCGCTGGGTAGCTGTAGCCGGAAGACTGAAAGCTGGCGTTGACCATAACTCGTCTATGACTTGTTTTGTTGTTGAGCAACGTTTGGGTGGCATCATCGTCGATGATCGATCTTGTCGTGTCACGTGACTCAACGATCGCTCGCTTCTGCTCCCCCCAGCAGCCAGCCACAGATACATATCGGCCTCCCCAAATACAACGAAACTAGATCCGTTCCGCTTGCCCTTATTTTTAACGTAACAAATCAACTTCAGATTTATACACCGTTGCATATACGTGCACCTAGTTTTACCTAATCCGATCCTTCGCCCAGGCCTCAGTATGCACCGTATGTTCGAGACACCAGAGCTAGCATCGATGATATGTAGCAACCTTCCGTTGTTTGAGAGGACTGCACTAGTTTAAAGGCATTTTTTCCGTGGGATGCTGCCGTACCTTTACGAGAGGACTTCGGGATGCTCCTTGTTTAAGCGAGGCTTGATTCCGGCGGAACGGAGTAATAAAGGTTGTGAGTGGAAAACACTTTTCATGGCAATATAGCACTCACATCTAACAGTCCCGTATATCCCAACCTCTTTCGAGCGAAAACATGTCGCGCTTCCACTTCTACGCCCCTTTCATCAAACATCTGGATTTTGGTTCATACCCCGACTCTCTCAAAGTACGCAACTGGGAGCCCTTGACCTCTCATGCGCAAACTATTCAGCTCTTACCAAACCCAGTTGAGTTTACTTGCTCTCAGCTTGAATTATGGACTTGTTTTATTTTTCCTTCTGGCTCAACCCGGGTTCTGAGGATTTTCAAGGAGCCTGGCTCATCGAATGGGATTACTACCAGCGAGTTATTGGGGCATACCGCCAGAAAATGTCCTAATATTCGTGAACTGGAGTACGAATGCGAGTTGGACGAGCCAATCAATGGAGTCGGTGACGAAGACACGTCGTTGCGGACCTTTGCTCCATTATCTGGTTTCCGTAATCTCTGCCGCCTTACCTCTGGCCCCGCTATCATCCGGTCTTCTGCACTGCGACTACTTTCGCAACTACCCAATTTGGCCGATTTGTGGATCCGGGCGGAATCCGATGCATCCCCATGGGACTCGTCATTGTGTGAGCAGCTGCCTCCGGGATCTTTCCCTGTTTTCGAGATTTTGGCTCTTGACCTTGAAACCCCCCGGGACGTCAAGAGGTTTTGGGAACTTGTCCCCCTTGCATCCTTGAATGAGGTCTACATTACCATGCGATCTGAAACCGAAGACGGGTCGCAATTTATTCCTACTTTGTGCCAGGCCAGTCCCCGGGTTAGAGGGCTGCGGCTTACCTTCCCTAGTAGGCTTGACCTGGACGAAGGGGACAGACCGGTTCACCAGATCAATGCCAATATGTTCGGATATCTAGCACGCTTGCCATTGGACAACATACTTTCAATCGGCAATGCGAAGTTTAACTTTGATGGCGCTTGGGCTAAAATAGCTGAGACCTGGCTAGGCTTGAAGGAAATCTGTTGCCTCCATCAACCAATTCGCCTCAGTGATCTAATGTCACTCTCACCAGCCCTTCCCAGCTTGTATCATGTCGAATGTGAGTTAGACTTAAAGCGTGCAGTCCGCTCTGTTCAGCGCAACTGGCAGCCGGTTGAACAGCCTCGTTTCTATCCCAGTCTGAAGTCCCTGATCATCAGGCAATTTGAGTTGAGGGAACTCGCGTCATGCTATCAATATGACCTGAGTGATTTGGCCAGGTAGGTCTCTCCGTAATCAAATTATCGCACAGTAATTGATTAGGATAATAGAATATTTGCCTACTTTTGGCCTAGTGTCCGTGTACAAAGATCCAGCAGTTTCCTTCTGGCGAACTGGAGGAAGACCTTGAGCTGATAGAACGTGACGACTGGAAGTATAAACAGGCCTTGTTCGACATGTTTAATAAGCTCATTCGATCTCACGCCCGATCGTTCCACTAGCGGCAGTCGATGGTTGTATGTCTTGTTGATGTGGCTCGTGAACCCACATGTACTTGCTTTTTGGTTTAACTGTTCGTTGTAAATTTACCACATTTTTTTACTCTGTAATTGGGTTACACGAATCTCCGTACATGTGTGGAGCACAGTCGACCCTAATCGTCCGATTTAGGACACTGCCGGTTTGGCCGTTGCCGCAGTTTGTATTTGGTCGCCATTTCATCCAAGCAGTTCCAAGCGCTTATGTTGTTCGGTCAATCTCCGCTTGATCCACCACCTCGGCCAATTAGAACGGCCATGCGTTTGTATTCAACATTCCCATGGCGCCAACCGGTCCAACTGCTATGACGTCGTCGCGGAGCCTGCACTTGAAATACTGAGCAGTACTATTGCCCCAGAGCTCTCGACTTGACTCGCCTGGACGTGCGGCGGTTCTACCGTATCCAAAGGTACACAACCATCAGAAATGTCTCGCAGGCTACCAAACGAGATCGTTCTCAACATTTCAACACACGTTGGGAGGGATTCTAGCCTGGATCTAAAACCCCTGACGCTCGTCGACCACCAATGGTACACCGTCGTGGCTCCGTCCCTCCTCTCAACAATCTCCGTATCTTCATTGGGAAATCTTCTAGAGCTATGTGACCACATTACCTTTCTGAATGAACGCTCTAGCGAAGCTCTCCAATCGGTGATGCCAAAGAACACCACGACAATCGTGATTGGTGGCGTGATCTGGGCATCGAGAGCCGACTGCCACGTTGGACTTGAAGACTTGGGAGAAGTGGGGCGAACTGATGAGGAAGATACCGATGATCCTGATGAGCCAGACGTGTCTGTATCGTTTCAGGAAGTCGCCTCAAAACTTCGTGCGGCTTTGCCGCTTTTGACCGCGCTCGACGGTCTGGAGTGATACGGTCGTTTTGCGGGGGACTATCATCTAGTACGATATTTGCGGAAAGCCAAGGTTATACGACACGTGTCATATGGAATCGACCTGCAAGTGAGCGGTATGAGCTTAGGCGAGTACTTGCCTCCTACCTACGAGGAAATTTATCTGATTTTTGGGGTTGTAATGTAGCGTATCGCGAAAATGTCGGGCGGTTTCAACTCTTTGCTTAGTCATGACCGTATTGACGTGATTCTCGCTTGCAGGCTTTCCTGTTTGAAAATCTTAAAACATTGAAGATCACGTCCGAATACGAACCAGAAGCAGAGATGTTCCCATTCATCGCCAACATGATGCATCGCAACCATGATCTCGAAGAAATCCTCTTCGACTGCAAATATGCCGAGTCGATGAGTGGCAGGTGGTCGTTGCAGGAAATCATATCCCAGGACCAGAAGACGTTTGTCTGGCCGAACCTCAAGCGTTTAGCCCTTTGTTTCTTCAAAGGGGACCTTTGGCAGTCTGCCGAAGAGATTGGTCAGCTGGTCGAGTTCCTCGTTGCCCACCCGCACCTAGAAACGCTGGTTCTTCGCGAGACGTGCTTAGGGGACTCCCAAAGCGAGACTGCCCTGCCATTGTCGCTATCAACCCACCCCGGCTCTCTCCCGGTACTCAAAAAACTACTCGGTTCCCCCCGCCTGATTGCCGGTATCCTCGAGAGCCCAGCTGCTTGCGCATCTCTGACTACTATAATCGACAACTCGGAAGAAGGATTCGACTTCGATGGTGCAAAAGCGCCTTATATCGACCGTATCCTTGCTGCTCTTAAAAACGTCCCCAGTAACCCAATTCGGCGCTGCACGTTGGAGGTTCCGCAGCTCAGCCGGTCTGTTTATGCAGCGTTTGCGGATGCGGCCCCGAACATCCAATTTGTCGAATTTCTAAGGGACCGTCTCAGCCTCGAGAAGGCGACTTCCCAAGACAAGAGTTTCAATCCGTTGGTGAGTCCGGTATGCAAGTTTGTTATCGCTCGACAGGGCTAAGTGCGGTTGTTTACTGCTAGGACGATATTCCCGTGGGCCTGAACGCGTTCCAAAAGCTTAATACTGTCGGGTTACATATCGTGGCGGATTTTGTTAGAATTTCTGGAGAGGACAAGGAAGCTGCTTTACTCGAATTAGCAACGCGAGTACCCCGACTCGATGCTATCCACTGCGGCCAAGGAACATTCTTAACGATTCTGAGAAGCTCAGATGGGACGCCAAGCATCTCAAAGGAGTCGGTTTATTTGGATAATAGCGACTACGACTGGACGACGTTCGCTGTGGATTGGAGACACCGCTCGATGCCGCGCCGTAAGCTTTTGGAGGTTTGGCGGTCAGAGCGAGGGGAGTTTGGAGATCTGGTTGATCGGTTTGATTAATGCAGGAACAATCCAAATTTTGCCAAATTTCTTGTTGCTACCGTTGATACAAATGAAGTGACTACCTGGCATGTGGCCGTGTATGCATCAAGGCTCTTATCTACATTGCACAGCCACGAATTTGACTGTCGACGCGCAAGCGCGTGAGGGACGCGTTCGCCCTTAACCTGACCGTCACTATGTCCGCCGAAAACAAAAAGCAAGAGAAAGGTGCGATATGTTACCAATGTTAAATATACCGGTGGTACTAACGGACAGGCGTAGACTACACTTCTGAAGTCGACGCTTTAATTCCTGAGGCGGAGTCTCTGGCCCAGGTATCTACACTCTAAACCCATACAATACCCAAAAACTAAAAACACAAAGTAGTCGGGGCAACTACAAGCAGCTATCGATAAACTACTAGTATTGGAGAAGCAAGCACGCAACGTATGTCCAGGTACCCTCGTATTACATGTTTACTAACGGTTTCCAATAGAGTGCAGACGCCTCATCTACATCGCGCCTTCTGGTCGCTACCGTCAAACTGTGCAAAGCTGCTCAGAACTATGGTCTCGTCAACTCGAACATCAGCCTGCTCGCCAAGAAGCATGGCCAACTGAAGGCTGCGACTCAGGCGATGGTTGAGGAAGCAATGACGTACCTTCCAGAGCTCGAGGCAGATCGATCCAAATGGCTCGAGCTTGTAGAAACTTTGAGGGGGGTAACCGAGGGCAAGGTGAGATCTAAAGCCCCCAAGTCCTTGACCGATGCGCTCTTCATACCTTACGATTATAGATCTTCCTTGAAACCTCTCGTGCGCGGGTCACACTTGCTCTCTCGCTCCACCACGAACAACTGGCAGGCCAAGCAACTCCCCAGGTCGAAGCGCTCAAATCCGCGCAAACAGCATCCGATCTTCTCTCCGAGCTTCAGGTCGAGACATACTCGTCGATGACACGCCGAGAGAAGACCGAGTTTTTACTTGAGCAAATGCGATTGTTGGTTTTGGTGGCGAACATGAAGGGAGAAGCGGGAAAGAGTCAGGACGGTGACGGAGAGTGGATTAAGGTTCGGGTAGGAGGGCGGAAGGTGAACGAGGGCTTTTTGAAAGAAGCTGAGAATGAGGTACGCCATCTCGTGAATACTATTATTTGGAGATAACCCGAACGGTATTGTAGGACCTGAAACTCAAGTATTACGACCTCATGATTCAATACGCGCTTCACCATGCTTCATACCTGGATGCAGCGAAACACTACTATAAGGTCTGGGAGACGCCCTCGATCAAAACGGAGACTGAAGGGCGAGGCAAAGCGGTACGTAGTTCCAATTTCAATATTATTATTTACTGAAGTACATCTCCCTTAGACATTAGAGCATATCATCTACTACATAGTGCTCGCGTCACACAATAACGAGCAGAGTGACATGCTGCACAGGCTTTACAACGACCCGGAGCTCGCCAAGTTGGATCTTCAATAGTGAGTTAGACACAATTTGGCTTGGCGTCAACGTTTTTTTCTGAACAGTCCCTCTTTTAACTAGTAATCTCGCAAAATGCTTCGTCACACGCGAGCTGATGCGATGGCCAGGTATTGAGGGCTTGTATGGGGCACTCCTACGTGAGACGGACGTTTTCGGAAAGAGCAAAGCGGGAGAGAAGCGATGGGAAGATCTCCATATGCGCGTCATTGAGCATGTAAGTCCTTTTTCAGGCACCCCGGTCTAGCAGAAACGATAAATTGAGTATATATCCTAGAACATCCGCGTGATCTCGGTGTACTATAATCGCATTACCCTCAATCGCCTCACCTCCCTCCTTGACCTGCCACTCCCCCAAACTGAGGAGACGCTATGCAAACTGGTGGTAGACGGTTCCGTTTGGGCACGCATCGATAGGCCCAAGGGTATCATCAACTTCAGGTGCGACTCAACACTTGGTGAATACGAGTATTGCTTACGTCTCTTGCGTAGGAAACCGCGTACAGCAGACGATGTTTTGAATGCATGGAGTGCGGATGTAAGCAAGATGATGGGTTTGGTAGAGAAGTCTAGTATGGGGATCAACGCAGAGCTTGCCGCACGAGGAAAGCTCGGCGCTTCGGCGTGAGCCTTGTCTCATCTCTCCACCACCTTATGCGCTTTACAAAGTGTATCTCAAGTTTTTATAAACAGTCCAAACTGAACTACATGGTATTGTATCAAGCTAACAAAACACGACACAGTCGATATGTAGGTACGCCGTCTTGAGGCCCGCAAGGCGGAGCCCCGATCCGGTCAGGGCACTGAAACAAAATAATTGGCGTTTGGTTCCAGTCCAACGCGGTCTTAGTTGTGCGGCCTGGATCGATGGCCGTGGGGACGGCCCCAGTGCTTAGTCGGGATAGCACGAGACGTAGTGGTTGGTTGGGATGACACAGTACTGGTCTCGGGGGCTGCCGACGAAGGTGCAGCTGGGCTAGACGTAAACTCGGCGGCGGTGGAGGTGGCCTCGGCCGTCGTAGGAGCGGCAACAGGAGTCTCGGCTGCAGAAATTTCAGCAGCGGAAGTTTCAGCGGCAGGCGCTGTAGCGGTCTCCTCGGTAGTGGAGGTCACGACAGAGACCGAAGTAGGGGCAGGCGCGGCCGACGAGCTGGCGATGAGCGTGGTGGACGTAGTGCCGTTGGGGGCAAGAAAGAACCACCCCACCGGTGGTCGTGTTGGTATTAACCGGGGCGTTTCCATCGGTGCTCAAACAAGCAAACGAAATCTTTGTAACGGATGTGCCGGTCGACTTGGGTTTGGACAAGTCCCAGGTCTGCTTAACAAACGGCCAGCAGACACTTGTACCAATCGTCGCAATATCGCCAGAGACTGTCACGTCCGTGCCAAGATTGATAGCAGTTCCGACGGCCGAGCCAGTTCCGGTGGCGTCGACCAACTGGGCGTACGTCCCAGCAAAAGTACCGGAGCAGCTCAGCGGGACAGGCTGACAGTTGGGGCTCGTGATTTGCTCCCATATAACGACTGCGAGTTGGCCATTCCCGGCCGTAGCGACACGAACGTTCTGGTGGTCAATGCCCGAGTCCTTGGTGATCCAGGTGACTTGGTCGTCCCCAGAAGCGGCGCCAACGGTCGAAATGGCTTGAGGGCCGGCAAGCTGGTTCTTTGAGTTCATAGTGGCGATGGCGACGTTGTGGTTGAGCCAGCGGGGGCTTGCTTGAGTGTAGCCGTCGCCCATCCACGAGTCGGGAGTCAGATTGACGGCTCCGCGCGACTGCCAAGCGAAGATGTAACGACCGCTGTCCAGCGCAGCCAGGTTACTGTAAGAGCCGCTCATACCACCCACTACAAACCCATAACGCGTAAAATATTGCGCATATACGGATAAAATCAATAGACTTACTGGGCTCGCCGCTAACCCCATTGGTCGCATTCTCGTTGGCGATCTTGATGCCGTTCATCGAGCGAGTATCAGTGTTGAGCCAGATGGCGCTGAAAATGAGTTCAGAGCACTACCGACTGCAGACCATTCGGATTGACTCACCCGTGATCTTCAGCGCATACGCTAGCAAACGGAGGGGCAGATGCCGCCTCGAACGCAATACCCGTATTATGAGAGCACCCCCAGGCTGAGCTCTGCGAAATGTTCTGGAGTACGCCCGCATCATTAACGTACTGCACCGAGTCGCCAAAATGGCCGGACGCGGCTCCCGTGTAAGCTGAAACAATATGGGATAAGTTGATGCGATCTAATATGTCATTATTTGGCGCATACCGGTAACCACAAAGTAAGCTCCATACATCCCAGACTCTGGAGAATAAGCTAGATCTCCGTTGATATCGGGAGTTGCAGTGAGCTAAATCAAAATATCAATAAACTCCAGATATTCAAATTGGAAAGTCAAACACGAGCTTACTCCGAAATCCGCATGGACACCAGGCCCGTTTAGAGCTGCCGACCATGCTTGAGATCCATTCTTGTACCGAATCAGGGTGGCGATCGGGTGAGAATCAGGAGGGGTCGAAGTGGCTGGGGTGTCCGAAGGAACCGGGAGGGTTGTAAGGAGTGCAAATCCATCGTTGTGAGCGACCAGGCCTCCAGCTTCCTTGGCATTGGCGATCTTGACAGCGTCGCCGTTAGAGGTAAAGGTGATCGGGTCAACTGGCTGGACGTATACTGCGTCCTTGGCCGCACTGAGAAAAGCAAGGTATGCTGACTTTCCATCAGGCGAGACAGCAAATGGCGTGCGACGATGATGTGGAAGCCCAGTCCAATATGCAGCTAAGCCAATATATGAGCTGGGTCGCCGCAAAGTAAAACCAAGAACGAGTACCTTGAATAGGATCGAAGGATGCAGGGAGAGTCAACGTGTCCGAGTTGATCTTCAAGTTGGACGCCGAGAGCGCAGCCAGGGCAGCGGGAGAAGCAAGCAAAAATAGGCTAGCAAGTGCGTTTTTCATCCTGATGTTGCAAGTGCTGGCATTTCAACGTGAGTTCGCATAACTCCACTGGATCTATGCGCCTTCAATCACACTGACCGTAACGAGTGAATTTGTGAAAAGGAGAGTGCTCAGCAGATGTAGAGAAAGCAGGCGAGAGACCGGGCAAGATTCTTTTTGGTAGAGTATCCCACCATCCACCTGGTTTTATACCCTTCCCCAGCCAATTAATGGACCACGTTGCTAAGCTCGAAAGAACACCGGGAAAATTAAGGAGTGTAACGCGGGG
Organism: Ceratobasidium sp. 414; assembly: GCA_019616945.1. Classification (NCBI taxonomy): domain Eukaryota; kingdom Fungi; phylum Basidiomycota; class Agaricomycetes; order Cantharellales; family Ceratobasidiaceae; genus Ceratobasidium; species Ceratobasidium sp. 414. The sequence continues at coordinate 14,906 of WSTK01000305.1, forward strand.
AGGTGCACTGATGCGAGGCTACCCCTGGCACAAATGAGTGAATCTTTCGACGGTCCACAACATCAAGATTGCAAAAGAAGGCCGAGAACCTCGAGCTAGTACGAGTCCACCAGCCTGCGCGGACGCCGAACAAGGTCAACCCACTGGGCCACGAGAAGAGCTTCCAGACATAATAAGCGTCAACCATGCCATTCTCCAGTCAAAAAATACGAACTCAAAGCCAGGCAGGCGGGTCCATACAGGCGATTAGAAATTAGACAAATCGAATCCAGACATTGAGCTTGTTTCCATGGTGCCCTGGGGAGGCCGGCGGCCCGGGGTATGTTACGTGCACGACGTTAAAAGAACCAGGCTAGATTTAACTTAGAGATTGTTGCCTAATTGAAGGTCGTGATGGTGGTCGAGCGTGATCCCATGGAAACCTTGGCTCCGGCGCTTGACTCATGTGCTGTTGTGTGGCGCGTTTGGCCTGTATGCGACGCGGCGCGACAATGCTAGCGTTAATTTCATTACTGGTGCACAAACCAATAGGTAAACAAAATATTTTGTGTGTTATCAATGCCAAATAGTCCAGAAAACTACTAAAATTTCCGCCAACGTTTCGCCTTCGGTTCTGCCGGAATACCAACGTCCCGCTCCTGAATTACCTTTAGGAATACGCTCTCCAACCCTAACTTCTCCACCGCATACTCTAGCTCTGCTCCCTCCATCCCATCTTCTCCGCTCCCCTGATTGCTCAGGGTTCTGAACAGCTCAGCCAGTGGGGTTTGTCCAATGGGCACTTCATATCGCATCGCCACGCCTTCAGCCTGTCTAGCGCCGGGAAAATGCGACATGAGCGCATTAGCACGGGACACCTCGAGCGGTGTGCGAGCAGCAAAATGGACCTCGTATGTGGAAAAGCGAGAGACTAGCGAATCAAGTGTGCCGATCGCTAAGAATGGTTACATCGTCAGCCGCGAGCGACATGATAGTCGCGGGTCGGACAAAAACGTACCGAGCATTCGCTTAGCCAGGATCCCAACTCTAGAGGCGAGTGCGGACGCTTCTTCCATGGAATGGGTCGTGATCACCACCGCCTTGCCTGAGCTTACTCGACGGAGTGTCTTCCACATGGCACGCTTAGTCGCGGCGTCAACTCCGGTCGAATACTCGTCGATCAACAGCACACGGGGATTACCTGGTTAATGTTCTAGGATTAGCTCGGCTACAATGAACGTGGTGAATGGTATAACGCACCTATCAAAGCTAGGGCAAGACTAAGCTTACGACCGCTCCCACCGCTCAGCTTGGTCGCCAGCCGACCTTCGTATCGTTTCAACGCGGTGGCCACCATCAGGAGGTCCACATTTCGTTGTAACGACTTTCCATGTAGACCCTGTAATGGATATTCTCAATTAGTATCCCATGGCATACGATAAAATAGCTGGAAAGCCCACCTTGAGGCTCCCGTAGATCATCAGATGCTCCTTGACCGTCAATTGAGAGTCTGCGGCCGAGAACTGCGGTGTCACACCCAACGACAACCGAGCGTCCGCCGGTTTGTATACAATCGATTTCCCGTTGACCCGCCCGCACCGTTCGGACCCAGGAGCGCCAACGTCTCGTTATCTACTCCAAACGACACATCGTCCACCGCGGTGAACCGCCCAAGGAACTTCTTGGTAATGGCCAGCACCCGGAGTGCGTCTTGTGAGTTGTGGACACGATCCGCTTCGGCCTTGGCTTCGGCGCTAAACATCCCGCTGTGCCCTACCAACCTTTCCAAGTCTGGTACCGCCGTTTCCGTGCTGTCCCTCTTCAGCCGGAGCCATTTTGGGATTGGTTTGCCGTACTCGATCCACATTAGTACACCGAACAGGAAAAAGATCCATCCGACCAAATATGCGATCGGCCCGCCAAACTTGTTCATCATCAGGGGTGAGCTAGGGCTGTAATTGCCGAGACCGTCGCAAAGGATCGAGAACAGGTTGACTGAGACCATCGCTGCACGAACCTGGCCCAGCGTGTTAGCCGCATAAGAATGACTCAAAGGGAGGAGGGTAGACGTACGACACTGATAACTGGTGAAATTAAGGACAGAGTGTAATCTAATTAACAACTCAATTAGCACAGATGGGTACCGTTGGCTGTACTTTACTCACGAACTATCTCAAGCGCTCTGCCTAAATTTGATGGTCGGGTATATGTTAATGTAAGGATATATGCGCTTCCATACAACTAAACAGTCGCCTATGGTCAGTTGGCGCAGAATGAGAAACATAGCATATACATACCATGGACATAAGGCCGTTGTAGCCCCCGGCGATCGCGAAGCTAGCAAGAGGCGATTTAGCTAAATTTGGGAGCACCGTTAATATTTTCAATCAGGTCATGTTTCTCTGAATGCCCTCACCAAATGTCGAAACCACATAGGCAAATAGGGCTCCTGCAATCCCATAGAGCTCAAGAACGACCCACAAAGCTCCAAGCCCGTAGAACTGGTTCGTCGCGGTACCAAAAACAGTCACAACGACTGTCGCAACGAGCGTAATCCATGGCAAATCGAACAAGAGGTGGCCCAGCCAGAGTCCGGCAGGTGTCATCCCATTTGAGAGCTGCATGGCCTGCACAGACGACCGCCGCTCGGTTGAAACGTAGAGGGCAAAAAAGGCGGGCCAAAGTCCCATGGATGCGCCAAAGAAACCTTCCCATTTAGCCGCGGTGCCCTGGTTTGATACAATGTCAATGCACGCCTTTGTCGTTGCACTCCCTCTACTCACCATACCTCCGACCTGAGTTCCTGGCAAATTTTGTACCCACGCTATGAGCTGGGGACCTGTTCCATTCCGTCCCAGCGCCTCGTTCACAAGCACGTTACTCGCTAAGTTGAGAAGCGCAAGGCCACTGATGGATCCTGGTGAAGCCTCCCACGCAATCGTCGCCTCACCGCTCTGAACCTTTAATCCTCCGAGAGACAAGTTCCGGTACGTTTGCCTTATCGTTTGAGAAAAGGCGTTTGCATCGGGTACCTTCGTTTGCGGCAGGTTGGTTGCGTTCAAGACCTTGAGTAAGTCTGGAGGAGATATGACCGGTTTGTAACTGTCTGGTACTCGTTCTCTAATAAATGGCGAGGGTAAAAACCTGGCAGCGGGGAGGTAGAGCGGATAGGTTAACTCGGTGTCCTGGGCAAGGCTACATGTGTTTGTTCGGCCCTTCATGAACACCAGCGGGACGCATGCACCAGCGATAGCGACGGCGACCATTAAGGCGTACGAGAACCAGGATCGTCGCAGGATGAGTACACGCTTGTGGAAGCCGGTCAGAGCCTGGCGGAAAGGGGAGGTTTTGTGTCCATCCGAAAGGGCGAGTGGTTCGGGTTTTTGGCTGACATCAACCCCAGGGTTATCGCCAAGTAATGTTTCCTCCGTTGCATCAGAGTCGCCGTCGAGCGACGCTCCCGACTCGTCTTGCTCTGTCTCAGGCTCTGGCGACGCCCCTCCATTCCCGTCTTCAGCGCCAAGGAGCTTCAAGAATATCGCCTCCATTGTCGACCCTTTGACGTCGTAGCTGGTCACACCTAGTAGTTCTTTGCGTTCTTCTAGGGCATCCAATACTTGTCCCACAACTTGTGCATCCTTAGAGTTCAGGATATACGCATCGGGCTCGGTGTCGTCCGGAATAGCGAGCGGAGCGTGTGCACGGATCGTCGATAAGACCGAATCATGAAAGGAGAGGGGCGCAGAGTCCGCCCGGGTAACATGTACAGTATAGCCAGACCCAAGCTGAGATTTGAGCGAAACAGGGGAACCTTGCGCAAGGAGCTTTCCGGGCGCAGCGAAAATAGCAATTTCGTCCGCTAAGATATCAGCCTCGTCCAGGAACTAGGCCAGATATCAGCTTCTCGCTCAATCCCTTAATGAAACATGACTTACATGCGTAGTGAACACGATGCAACGATCTTCACGCGCCTTGGTCAATGCCCGCCAAATCACCCTCCTGCTAAGTGGATCGACTCCACTCGTCGCTTCATCCACAAGCACAATTTGACTATCGCCCACCAAGCCCGCGGCCAACTGAAGTCGGCGCTTCTGCCCCCCCGAAAGCGTCATGGCCGGCGCGTGCATCTTTGACCGCAGATCACAGTCGTCAAGTAGCTGCTCAACCGACTCGGTACTTGTTTCGAGCGGGTCGGGCGAATGTGGAAAGCCATGTGAGAGCTTGAGGTCCCGCCAGAAACGCAGGGTCTGGTAGCATGTAAGTTCGGGGAAGAGGATATCTTTTTGAGGTACCAGTCCCAAGGACTTTCTCCCCATGCTAGCACGCATGCGCCCCTTTTCCGTTGCCGCCGGCGCCTCGTCACCAAAATGGATCGTCCCACTCGTCTGCTTCTCCAACCCAGCTATCATTCTCAAGGTTGTCGACTTCCCACTCCCATTCGCCCCTAATAGGACGAATATGCCACGCGACGGGATAGACATTGATAGATCTTTGACGGCCGTAAACTCCGGGGCATTCCACTTTGCAGAAGGAAACTTCTTCGTCAACCTGTCAAGCGTAATTGCAGGCGAAAGCGAGTGCGACTTGGACGTGATGGTGGGTATATGCGGCTCGTCTATGGCAAAAAGCTCGATTTCGGGGCGAGGAGTAGGGATGGGACGGCCAAGTCGGTATAATCGGTGAAGTAGCGACCCGGGGCTTGCACCGGGGTCCAACATCCGTCGCTCGATAATCCCAGCCAGGAGCAACCACAAGAAAATATTTGCCACTCCCGCCATGATCACATATCCAAGAATTCGCGCGTCCGATTCTCCATGAATGAACGCAGCTTGGGCGCCTCGCCGGTTTCTTTCAAACCGTGAGACAACCCGGATGGCAAAGACGAAGAATCCAGGGGGCAAGGCTAATGTGGACAGGGCTGCCCCAGGCAGGTTCATCGGGATAAGGAGGGCGACGATTGAGAAAACGATAGAAAGGAACGATGTGCCTATCGCAGCCAATTGTGGGGATTTGCGGAATGGCATGCAGGCAACAAGTGAAAACGAGGCCAGAGAGAGGCTGCAAGTTAAATTTGGGTATGAGCATCCGGGGACAAAGAGGAGGGGAAAACACACCCAGTGATGACGTGTATGGTGATCAAGAGACCAACGTTGGTTCGAGGGAAGACCCGGTAGTGCCAGATAACGGCAGCAGCAATCCATGCAGGGACATATAAGAGAGAAATGCTGAGATACCACGAGCTAAAGCACAAAAATTAGTTATTTCATGGGTCAACGTGGGCAACAGGACTCGCATGATACGTGCTCCACAACTACATCCCATCACGTGCATTAAGTTCGCAAGCCCGCTTGCGCACTCGTCAACAAAGGCACCAGAGAGCCGATAAGCAACGCCGATGAATGCGAGGAGCAGCACGAAGACCAAGAGCGACTCGATCGTACTCAAGTAAGCTGGTTGTGCCAATGAGTTAATAGCTATACCATGACACACGGTAATAATACTCACCAAGTCGTCGTTTCAATTGGGCCTCCTCACTCGTTTCCATAGTATATGGCCACTCCTGCGGCGTTGGCACGCTTCTCACACCTAACATCTCCATCCCAACTTTGTCTACTGCCCACTGTAAAGGTAACGCGACACGCTCATAGTCGCTCGTATGCCTCCCCACGTTCACCATCCGTCGCCCGACATCAATCCGCATTGTATAGCTCAAGGGACGAATGTCTTCAGCGCCCGAGGGGATATAGTCGAACACCAGAACCGCGAAGCACTGGGAGACGAGTCTGAAATTGCTTGGACATGCACGCCGGATCGCATCTTGCGAGGGAAACGGTTTGAGCCAGGTTTGTTGTGACGGTGATAGGTTAGACGAGGTGACAAGCGTTGAGATGAAGGTAGGAACACGAGAGGCAGAAGAATTAGTAGCGTCGACATAGTAGATTGTGTCAGCGGTCCACGTGTCTGCAAGCGGGACGATGGGGGTGGGTGTCCCGAAGCCGAGCTGTAAAGGAAATGAGCAAAACGAACCCCAGAATTAGGGAAGAAGTACGTTGTTAGGTAGGTGAAATATCTCGTATCCGTACGCAAAGAATAAAGCAAATGCTGTTCGTGACGATGAGCTTAGGCAAAAACTACACCTTGACGCTGCACATACCAGTTGGCAGTATGAAACATCTCAGAATATTCAACTTTGGTTGATTTAGTACATCTCATCCGTAAGAAACTAAAAGCAAAAGCTCACCAGCCAGTGATTCCTGATCACAATCAAGTTCTTCCGGGTCAATGCCCAGAACTGGCACCAGAAAACATTCAACATTCCAAGTAGTATCAGTATCAATCTGGCGTACCGTTCATACCTCGGCTCCGGTTATATAGTCCTACTCTCGGTTCGTTCGGTGAGGTGAGTGTGTTACGCAGCAGACGATGCTCTAGCGGATCAAGTATATCGTCATAGCTCCCGTACAGCAAGTCACAGCTTCGTGTCTTTCCCCGAGAGTAACAGGCAAATACAGACTTCTTGATGGTATATTTTTCAGCTGCGAGCACATGCATATGTCCGCCATCGCATCTCGCAGCCCAGCGCAGTCAATCCATTAATCATGCAGGGATGCCGCATTGATCTTGGATAGCCACAACGCCCAAGCACACCGACTAGTCATCTGAAGGAAGCCAAATCAAGGGACCAGTCCCGCAGCACTCGGACAAGATTCGGATAGTTTCGACCAGCAGGAAGGTTGATGGTGGTCGTGCGCAACCAGAGCGGCTGGCTGCGCCACTAGCGCTTGTTACGGGTTACAGATTGGTAACGGTTTGACTTATGGGCCTGGCAAACTCACCCTTGTCGGGACAACAAGTCGTTACGTAGAGGATTCAAATGCAGACAAAAAATCTCGGAGGAAAAATAAGGAAATAATATTACTTGTCCGTTTCGAACGAGTCATCGTCGCTTCAGTCGCATAAATAGATAAATATGATACATAGGGGTTTATTGTTCAAAATCTAGTCCTCGAAGTTACCAATCCTTCCACCACCGCTTTGTTTTTGCTCCTGCCTCAATACCGATCTCCCCCTCCCGTATCACCTTCAGGAACACACTCTCCAGCCCTAGCCGCTCTATTGTATACTCTAGCTCTATCTCCCCCGTTATCGCGTCTTCTTCGCACCTCTGGGTGCTTAACGTCCTAAACAACCCGGCCAGCGAGTTCTGACCAATGGGTACTTCGTAACGTGTTGCCACATCTTCAGCCCGCCGAGATCCAGGGAATTGGGACATCAATGCGCTGGCACGAGATGCCTCGAGTGGTGTGCGGGCAGTAAAGTGGACCTCGTATGTCGAGAAGCGAGAGACGAGCGTGTCAAGCGTGCCAACCGCTAGACCGAGTGACACAATTAGCCGTGGGGACATAAAATCGCCAAATGGAATACGTACCAAGCATTCGTTTCGACAAGATCCCGACTCTAGAGGCGAGTGCGGACGCCTCTTCCATCGAGTGGGTCGTGATCACCACCGCCTTGCCTGAGCTCACTCGACGGAGCGTCTTCCACATGGCACGCTTAGTCGCAGCGTCAACGCCCGTCGAGTATTCGTCGATCAACAGCACGCGAGGGTTGCCTAAGAAAATTATAGGGTGAGTTTAAGCGCAGCGAGTGACGGATGTTAAAGTACCTATTAGAGCCAGGGCGAGACTGAGCTTGCGAGCATTCCCACCGCTGAGTTTATTCGCCAGTCGGTCCCCATACTCTGTTAACGCGGTGGCCTCCATCAACAGGTCTACATTTCGGTTCAGATCCTTCCCGTGCAAACCCTGCAAAATAGTCAGTCGATTGTGTCTCATCCCACAACAAAATAAGCGGGCTGCCTACCTTGAGACTCCCATAAATCATCATATGCTCCCTCACCGTCAACTGGGAGTCCGCAGCCGAGAATTGTGGTGTCACGCCCAACGACAACCGGGCAGCCGCAGGCTCATCCACGATCGACGTCCCACTGATCAATACATCGCCTCGTGTGGGACGTATATTCCCCCGGATGATGTTGAACGTCGTCGTCTTGCCCGCGCCATTAGGCCCAAGCATCGCGAACATCTCGTTATCCACCCCAAATGTTGCGTCGTCCACCGCAGTAAAAGGCCCAGGAAAAGTCTTGCCGACACCAAGCAAACGAAGAGCGTCTTTTGATTGTCGTGCTCGTTGCGCTTCAGCCTTCACCTCAGCACCAAACGCGCCGTCCTGCGCCGCCGTCTTTTCGGTGTCCGGTTGCGTCGTCGCGTTACCGTGTCGGAATCGCAGCCATTTAGGGAGTGGTTTACCGTACTCGATCCACATGAGCAGACCGAACAAGAAAAGGATCCAGCTGACCAAATAAACGATTGGTCCGCCAAACTTGCCCATACTCGATGGAAGGCTCGAGTCGTAGTTGCCGAATCCGTCACATAGAAGTGAAAATACGTTGATTGACACAAATGCCGCGCGGACCTATCCGATAGAATTAGCGGGAACTGGTCGTTGAGAAAAAGGAGGGCATGCGTACGATGTTAGCAACAGGTGAAAGCAGGGATATTGTGTAATCTGTAGACCAGCCCAGTTAGAAAAAGTAAATATATGCGGCGCAACGCTAACTCACGGACTACTTCAAGGGCCTGTCTTGATTCCGATGACTGGGTATATGTTAACGTCACGATATATGCGGTCCCGTACAACTAATGAAAAATCGATTAGCTAGTGGGCTGGAGAGGAACGGCACGTATATACCATGGACATCATGCCATTATATCCTCCAGCAACCGCAAATCCGGCGAGAGGTGAGCTCACTGGAGTCGAAACCAGCATTAACACTCATCATGATCGTGCCCGCAATAGTTCACTCACCAAATGTCGAAACCACATACGCGAACAGCGCTCCTGCAATTCCATAGAGCTCAAGAACAACCCAGAAAACCCCAAGAGCATAAAACTGGTTCGTGACAACACCAAACACAATACAGATGACGGTCGAAATGAGTGTTATCCAGGGTAGATCGAATAGAAGATGGCCGAGCCAAAGCCCAGCAGGCGTCATCCCGTTGGAAAGTTGCATCGCTTGCACGGAAGAGCAGCGCTCGGCAGACACGTAAAGGACAAAGAAAGCGGGCCACAGGCCCATCGCTGCGCCAAAGAACCCCTCCCATTTGAGTGCCATAGCCTAGTTCAATACTACGTCAACACGCGCCCTGCCATATGTAACACCTCTAGAACTCACCATGCCGGTAATTCGGGTCCCCGGCAAATCCTGAAAGTATGCGATGAACCTAGGCCCCGTACTACCCTCTCCAAGAGCCGCATTCGCCAGCACATTACTCGCCAAGTTGAGCAAGGCAGGCCCACTCCGTGATCCGGGCGAAGCCTCCCACGCGATCGTCGCCTCGCCGTTCTGAACCTCCAGGCCTCCAAGTGATAAATTTCGGTACGTCTGGATTATCGTCTGCGAGAACGCGTCCGCGTTGGGTACTTTTATCTGTGGTAGTTGGGCCGCGTTCAACGATGCCAACAAGCCGGGAGGGGATACGACCGGCTTGTACTTGTCCGTCACGTTTTTCCCAAATACAGACGATGCCAGAGCCCGAGCAGCAGGGATATAAAGTGGACTAGAGATTTCGAGATCCTTGGCGAAGCTACATGTACTCACGCGGCCCCTCGCAAAAACGATTGGGACGCACGTGCCAGCGACAGCGATGACCACCATTAGAGCATACGACAACCAGGACCGCCGCAAGATGAGTGCACGTTTGTGAAAGCCTGTTAAAGCTTGGCGGAAGGGGGAAGTCGTGCGTCCATCGGAAAGTGCCAGAGGTTCGTATTTCTGGTCGGTCTCCGCACCTGAGCTCCGAGTGAATACAGTCTCGTCCACCGAGACAAAACCACTGTCCCGTACAGCAGCCAGGTCGTCTTCTGTAGGTGTCGACCTTCCACTTCCTTTTCCATCGCCCATCAGCTTCAAGAAGATCGTCTCCATCGTCGTGTTCTGCACGTCATAGCTATCCACGCCAAGTTCGCCCTTTCGTTCCTCCAGGTCATCCAATATCTGTCCGACAACTTGAGTATTTTTCGATCGTAGGATGTACGTATTGGGGTCTGAATCGTCCGGAGAAGCGAGCGGGGCGTGTGCACGAATTGTTGATAAGATCGGATCAGGGGAAGAGACAGTCGAAGAGTCGCGGGTCACATGTATGGTATAGCCATCTCCAAGTGTAGACTTGAGCGAAACAGGAGAGCCTTGGGCAAGGAGCTTCCCAGGTGCAGCCAGGATGGCAATCTCATCCGCCAATAAATCAGCTTCGTCCAAAAACTTCACCCATCCATTAGTTTCACACCACAACAACCCAACCAGAGGTGACTTACGTGTGTCGTAAATACCACACACCGGCCTTCGCGTGCCTTGACAAGGGTCTTCCATATCGCCCTCCGGCTAAGCGGGTCGACCCCGCTTGTTGCCTCATCCACAAGTACAATCCTACTCCCGCCCACTAGCCCGGCCGCAAGCTGCAACTTCCGCTTTTGTCCACCCGATAGAGTTGCAGCCGGGGAGTGTATCTTTGCGTGCAAGTCGCAATCATCGAGCAGCTTCTCCAATGACTCTTGGCTAGTTTCGAGAGGGATCGACGGACACGGACGGGCGAGGGGAAGTTTGATGTCTCGCCATAAGCGGACCGTTTGGTAGCAGGTTAGCTCAGGAAACAATACGTCCCGCTGAGGCACCAGTCCCAACGACCGCCTCTGCGTCCCACCATGCACCGATTTCTCCACCGGCTTCTCGGTCCCTTCGCTATTCCCCGGCTCCTCTCCATCGAGTCCAAATATAACCGACCCACTCGTCGGTTTCTCCAACCCCGCCACCATCCCCAGCGTCGTCGACTTTCCACTCCCATTCGCTCCTAGTAGGACGAATATTCCGCGCGAGGGTATGGCCAGTGACAAATCTTCGACGGCCGTGATTTGCGGCGCGCGCCGCTTCGCAGGACGATACGTCTTGGTCAGGTGGTTCAGCGTGATCGCAGCCGGGAATGAGCTCGGGCTAAAGGTAACAGAAGATACGTCCGTCTGGCCCGCGCCAGTGGATCCAGACCCAGAGTCGGACCCGGAGTCGGACTTTGATCGAGGGACAGGAGCAGGATGACCGAGGCCGAGACCGAGCAGGCGCCGGAGTGATGGTGACCATTCACGCTTGGCAGGTTTGCCGCCTACACCGGGCCCTAGCGCCCATCGTTCCACGACACCGGCAATGAGGAGCCATAGGAAGATGTTCGCCACTCCCACAACGATCACAGACCCCAGAATTCGCCCGTCCGGCCCTCCATGTGCGAGTGCGACTTGCGCACCCCGTACGTTTTGTTCGAATCTTGAAACGGCCTTGATGGCGAAAATGAAGAATCCAGGAGGGAAGATCAGCGTGTACAAGGCTGTTATTGCTGGGTTCATCGGGATAAAGAGGGCGATGATTGAGAAGAGAATGGAAAGGAATGTCGTGCCAATCGCGGCGAGCTGAGGGGATTTGCGGAACGGCATGCAAACGACTAGCGAAAACGAGGCTAGGGAGAAACTGCAGCGGCACGATATGTAAGTCTCACATTTGTGAGGAGAAGAGGAAGACATACCCAGCGACAACATGAATGGCGATGAGAAGACCGACACTAGTTTGAGAGAAGACACGATATCGCCATATGACGGCCGTCGAAACCCACGCCGGCAGGTAGACGAACGTGATGCTCAAATACCACGAACTAGCAAATATCAGGCGTGTTATATGAGAAGACTTGAACGATAGACTCACGTAATGCGCGCGGCGCAATCACACCCCATCACATGCATCAAGCTCGAAAGACCGCTGGTGCTCTCGTCGACAAAAGCTCCAGATAACTGATAAACAACACCGAGAAATACGAAAAAGAACACGAAGACCAAGAATGATTCGATAATGTCCACGTAGGCTAATCACACCAATCTGTAGGTAAGCATGCTTTCGCATACAAGAACAGAACTCACAGAGCCGTCCCTTTAGCTTCGCTGCTTCGTTGGTATATCTTGTGTAGGGCCACTCGCGCGGCGTCGGCATCCCTTGCACACCCAACATCCCCATCCCCGCCTGGTCCACCGCCCACTGTAAGGGTAACGCGACACGCTCGTAGTCGCTGGTATGCTTGTGCACATCCACCATCCTTCTCCCGCTATCGATTCGAATCGTGTAGTTCATCGGGATAGTATCTTGAGCGCCAAGAGGAACGTAGTCGAATACGAGAACGGCAAAACACTCAGAGATAAGCTTGAAGTTGCTTGGACAGGTACGCTGGATCGCATCTCGCGAAGAGAGCGGTTTGAGCCGAGATTGTTGCGACGGTGACAGGCCAGAATAGGCTACCATCCTGGAAATGAGGGCCGGGACGCGAGAGGGAGCGGTAGTAGTGGCGTCGACATAGTAGATTGTGTCGGCGGTCCATGTGTCTGAGAGTGAAGGAATGGGGATGGGCGTTCCGAATCCAAGCTGCGGACACGATGAGCAACGCAAAAATGATAATATAAACAGGCGTACGTTGTTGGGACGAGAAAAAATCTCGAACACATATCCAAAGAATAATGCGAACGCTACTCATGATGGTTAACCCAACCATACCTCTTCCCCTGAACACCCACTCACCGACTGGCAACACCAGACACCTCAGAATGTTTAGCTTGGGTTCCATTAGTATCTTCCGTCTCTAATGGGGGAAAAGGGACTCACCAGCCAGTGATTGCTGATCACAATCAAGTTCTTCCACGTCAACGCCCGAAACTGGCGCCAGAACAGGTAGAACATCGTGGGCTACACAAAAGTCTGGGGCATTTCCTCCACCAAAGCAGTAGATATATAAGACCATCCCGTAATCGAGTCGGCGCTGAGGCAGTGGGAGTGAATACTACGCAGCAAGTTGTGCACAGTCAAGGATCAGAGGTTTCTTGGCCGTTGTAGCTTTCACCTGATTTGTCGTGAGAGAGTTCGGTTATCCGACTAGTTCGGTGGATTTTGCGCGCTTGAATTCTTCCCACCGCATTTCGCAGTCAAGCGCAGTTGATCCGTTCACCACTCGGGCTCCCCAGCCGCAGAAGACAAGTAGACCGAATGCCTGTCGGTATCGACAATGAAATTGTCTACGAAACGGAGGGTTCAAGAAGATGAAAAGCTTGTTCTCGATTCCAAAGACTTGTGCCAAAGCCTAAGAGTCATCATGGTGGAGTGCTGCAGCATGCTCTGATGTGGCGCTCGGCTGTTGACGCTTGTTCCAGCCAAAATAAATAGCAATCAAATAAATAGCAATCGACAACGTGAGACACCCAGTTTCTCCCTAACCTCGCTACGCATCACGGCCACACGCGCATATACCCTAACAAGACCGTTTGCCAAAGACCTTTGCGGTCATTGGCGAGAACAATTCCATTCATTCTGGTTGTATTGACAGTCAGGCTGGGCAACTTATCAACCATCACTTCAAAGCCTACCACAAGCAACGAATTAAGGAAAAATTACAAAGTTGTCTCGCTCCACACTAAAGGATTGAGGGATGTAAACATCGCAATGTAGCCGACAGTACCAATTCGTAAGATAACCACTTAGCGGACCATTCTCCAGTCGCTGCACAACGTTGTATTTCTGTGCCCCGAATAAACTATGCGATGCTAGATGCTACGTCCATTCAGCCGGCGATATGGTAGCCCCACTTGCTCAAACTCAGCCATAGCCATACAACTCATCCAAATTTCCCGAATCTTGGACGTCCCCGTGGAACGACTTGAACGACCCTCGTGAAATTCTCATTTCGGTCGACACAATCCCGCGCATTGTTGAATATCATCGACCAGAGAAATTTATTCAACCCACCCTACGTTCATCCGCATATAAAGGACGGCGTGGAGGTATCAACATTCACATAACGTATATAATTAAGACGAATTCCAAGCGTGTCAAATCAGTTCATGCATCAGAATGCTACCACGCCACCATTTCGTTAGATGCCGACCACTAGCAAAGCTCATAAGAATAACCCGTTACGCCGCCACTTCATCTACACTAAAACGTGAGCATCGCACCAGTCCTACAAGAGGCGAACACTAACCTATCTCATGCACCCCCCTCAAGCCTATCAACCTCTCTCTCCTCGCAAGCCCACAAAACACAATGACAACCCCAAGCGCCAAACACTCTAATAGCCCAAAGACGTCCGACGCCAGTGCCAGAGGGGGGAACCAATCATCCGGCGACCCGTTCAACCAGGAGTAATAGTAGAACCCGACCGCCGTTCCTGAGATCCACACGGTTTCGCATACGACAAGAAAGCCGATATTCGTTTTGCGCGTTAAGCAGTTGGGAATGTACGCCGAGTTGGTACGGTGTTTACGCACAAGGCAGAAAACGGTGATATGGTGGATGAACGTGGGTGGGCCAGCCGAGAAGAGAATAAAAAGCTGCCAGTATCCGACACTCGGTGAAGTGAGAGCAAACTGGGTGATGGAGAAGATAAGAGAGGCAATGAGTGCATAGGTCAGGATGTGCCCGTTGGGTGTCTGGGGTAGCCCTAGGAACTCGTGTGCTCTGAGAGGGGACATCCTGAAGTCAAAAGCCGGTGCGCATGGAGCGCAGGCTACAAGGTTATATACTCCGCGTAATCCATGCGTTAGAATAACTACAAGGCGCGGTCTCTGCCAAGTCAAACGTTGCCGCCAGTGCAGTGGTGTGGAAGTTCCTTTGAGGCTATTCAGAATCACATGCAGCTTGGTCAATGCCAAGAGAATTTATAAGCCACCACCCACACGGGGTACCGAACAGAACAAGCTAGCTTCATAATTTAGACTATATCAAAGGCATAATCGGTCTTGTTGGTTGGATCTCGGACGTGCATTGACGGTGAACCCTGCCTAGAGGGGATTTAAGAACAAATTCATGACTGCGATAGTACAGCTGGGGAAAAAAATCTTAAAACGCGTAAAGCAATATAGTCGGGTTGCACAGCGTGTAAATCAGAGCAGAACGTTACACCACCATTAGGACCATTCTCCAGCAGCTCTGCCATCTCTGCCTTGCGCTCCCCAAACGTCTCAGGCCTTGGGTTATACACCATTCCTTGAGGACCCCAGAAGACGACTGTCCAGTCGGACACCTTGAGGCCAAACACAGCCTCCAACTTCTTTTTAGCCTCTATATCAGCTGGCTTTTCCTCGAGTCGCGCCCAATGTTTGGCCACAGTCTCCGCGACGGTAGAAAATGTAGTTGATATTGTAACAGCGATGGTCGCAGCCCCCATGCTACGGTACAAAAAATCCATGAGTGACTGCCTCAGCTGCTTGGTTGGGGCAAACATACCTCTGGCTTGGGCGGATGTTGTTGCTCGAATAGGTGGGATAGATTCTGCCTTTCGAGCCAGAATTGAACGCCTAGTATCGACGACTTACCGACTGCCTCGTAGCCGCGCCTGAAGTAATCGTCAGTCTGCGTCTTGTGCTTCGACCAAGCCTCCGCCTCTTCCCTAGACTAGATAGTCGGTGGCGAGTGCCAGCTGTTAGTGAAATAATATAAATATGTGATTTGCAAGGGCTTACAATATAATACCCGGCTAAAATCATAGTTCTTCCCTTCATTCCAGCTGTTCGCGCAGAGGTGGAGGTCGGGTGCGTAGTGGCTGGTCTTATACATGTTGGAACTACGGCGCCAAATAAGACACAGCACAGGGTCCAACAGCGCACTCCGGCGATTGCCTGCTGAGCCATACAATTAATTTGGCCGGTAGCTTCGCGTGTGGTCAGCGCCAAGAGAGTTTGCAACCCATCGCTTCACCTCACAAGATACTGATATAATTTGGAACAAGCTGGCTGCATAATTCAGATTAACACTAAGAAAACGACTATCGAAGCGAACAAAAGGTGAACGGCAGGACATGCACGCAGCGCCAAAAAGAAGTACCAGTCGGCTACTCATTGCTAGATACCTGATACTGGTGTCTCGAGACCATATTCTCCTTCCCAGGAGTAAGCTTCTACATCGGCTATTAAACCAGGGTGCTCGCTCATAGGTTCCGGCTGCAAAGTACGCCGAGGCCCAGGGGGAGATTCAGGTTGTGTTTCGCCAACGTCTGTTGGTTGCGCATCGGGGACATCGCCGGGGGCATCACTGGGCATCAGTTGCGTGTTCGACGGCTGTGCAGGTGGCAGGAATATTGACGAGCTGTGGGTGTTCCCCTGCGATAGCTTTGGAGCGATGACAGTGGGTAGCACGCGGCCCCCAATCGCCAACTGTACATCGGCGCCAGAGTCCTCGATGCGCACGATTTCCGTTACGAGTAGGCGCATTAATGCCTCGTGCACGTGCTCGACATCCAACTCGGGCCTGTACTGCCATTCAGGGCGAACGTAGCGGTGCATCTGGTGGAGCATGGGGGCTACGCTGGCCAAGCTAGAGTGAAGGACATCCTTCCAGCCTGTTAGCCCATGAAGAGCTTCACCGCGAGTGTCGGTGGAGTAGTTTACTCCAGGTTGGTGGGTCTCCATTCCCTGAATAAAGGTACCTAGATTTACGGGCCACTTCGTTTCTTTTTTATAGTCTGTGGGAGCCGAACGAGCAAGAACCCAAGCCGTAACCCAGAACGTCGATTCGGCGTCGTGGAAAAGTTGATGTTTGTGCTCGACTTTGGGAGGTGCGGCGTCATCATAAGGGCGTTGCTGCACCATTTCCGTGTACTTCGTATACTCGGCTTCGTTTTTGGACTTGTACAGCTCAAGAGAGCGCCCCTCAAGTTTTGGCATAGCTAACGGGGCACTCGAGTAGTATTCGCCTGACAGCAATTCGCCATAAGAGACCGACCGCGCGATGAATTTGGGAGTTCCCTGCTCAAAAAATCAGTGTTGCCCAACACTTCTGGCAACATTACGTACGGTTCGTTCCGTCAAAACTTTCACATTATCAACCTGCCCTAGATCTGCGCCATTACCGAGATCGATTACCAAGCACGCCGGCTCGGGCTTGACGTCTCTGCGAGAAGCATATCCATCAGCACTTTGCATCCCCACAATCGACGAGCCTCACCTATCGCCGGCCAATATTTGATTAATATACTTGACATTATCAAAGTAACTTCCATCACAGTGCTTCTTGAACTGCGGATTGCTAGGTGCGACCATGATGTTGTTATCGCTAATATCACGGTGCAAGATCCCGCATTTGCGGTACAAGTTGCGTTGGACTTTTCGTACATTAGATTACGGATGACGGAGTGTGATATCTGACTCACCGACGCAAGCATCGTACATGACACGCAAGAAGTGAGACAGCGACGTAATACCCTCAAGTGGTAGGCCGACGTCTTCCGAAATTAGTCGCATTTTGGCTCTTCGACCTTCGGGCTGCAACACAGTGGTCTCGAGCCTCCTTCGGCTTGCATCCAAGACATAGCCGTAGAACAGGATAGTCATAAGCCCCGGGATATGAGCTTCGTGGTGCGCTTTTGCGTACATCAACCCCTCGAAAAATCGCCGACGAAAGTCTCGCCACGAGTCCTTCTGAAACAGGTCAGACCTCTTGTAGATGTCGAACATAATCGCAATGAACCGCCGTTGGCCGGGACCTGGCTCTGGCCGATCAGCATGAGAGACAAGCCTGCGAGATTCGATGTTGATAGCATAAGCCCGACCACTTCCTCCGTTGGTGGAGAGGACAGCCAAAGAGTGGTCCCGGAAATCATTTTTGTAGAGTTTTTCGATAAACGAGTAGAGAGGGCCAGGTGTCCAACAAAACGCATCCGATCGATGAATTACGCTTGCATCGTGGTAGAACAGCCGGTAGCCGCTCGGCTCCACGCTCAGTCCCAGAACAGCGTTTTGTTCGGGGTGGAGTTGCAGGAGATTTTGGAGGTAATTCCCGAGCTGTAAGGTGCCATCTTGCTTCTTCAACTTCACCTCCCCGACAGCGGCCAGATCAGACCACAATCTGGATGGAGATCCGACACCAGACGTGCCTTGAAAATCAATTAGGCTTTGGTAGCAGTCAGTCCTGTTACAGTCCTGTTACGCACTCACCCGTCGACAACCTCTGAAGAGCGTCCCAAGTCGCCCACTCAACAACTATATCTGGAAATAGCTTGTTCCCATGAGAAGGGTGAAGAATGAGGTTTTCGTGACACGCGCGGAACACCAGGGTGCGTGCCTGCGATTGAGCTTCCGGACTGCGTTGCGAACATAAAATCCACAAGCTGATAGAGTTTAAAAGACGCAACAGGGGAGCAGATCCAGTATACAAGAGATGCTCGTCCGTTTTCCATGTTTTGATTTCGTCCACCAGTTGCTCTAACTCGGGTGGCCAACTCTGTTTGCCAGTCGTACCAGCGAGATGAGTCGCCAAGAAACTTTTCCCAGGGATATCGACAACGACCCCGCGTCTGCGCAAATCAGTCTTAGCCTCGGTTTCCGTGCGCAACTCCCGAGTGCCTTGCCGCACAAGACTGTGGGTGTGTCGAGTTGGCATTGAAGTCCTCAGCGATTGTGGTTGCAAGAAACCCTCGACCAGATCACGTGAGCCAGTTGGCGCTAGACTACACTGTTCCCATTATTGGAGGACTGGGCCGGGCTGGGGAGGCAGTAATTGCTCCGTTTCTCAACAACCACCGAGCATATTCGCAACATGAGTATAAATTCGGGTTCCCCTCCCCAGCGCGCACCCAATGGTGCACGGGGAAGACGTTTGCGGAGCACGATGTGTCTTGATCACGTCAAGCGACGCCAAATACATAAACAAACCCCGCCACGCGCTGCTTTTACCGTTTCAGGCCATTAAACACCCTGCCAACCCTAATATATAGTTCTCATCTATGCTATTAAATGACCTCAGCCATGCATCTAGAATAAACTTCGCAATTAGTATGTGTGTAATTTCGCAGTCGTTCATTGAAATATAAACCTATACATGCGCACATATACGCTCGACTTTTAGCTATATTTGATATGTTACATGTCTTGGTATGCCCAGAATCTAACGCGCAACACCTTCAGCGTCGCTAACGGGTACCTCGGCAGTGTCGACACCGCCAGGGACGGTGATTATGCAACGTCCCTGACGTTGGCAGCTCTTGTTTCCATGCCCAACGCTTGTTTGCCGTTTAGTTTCATTTATTCTATTTACACGGAGTCCTGAAGGCCGGTTGGCCTCTGGGGGTGGTCCTGGGGTTGATTTTTGCTTGTACCCCAAGGCTAATAGCCTCGGTTGGACAGGGTGTACCCTGGAGGCTGCTAGCTTTGGAATTTCCCGGGGTACAGGTGTAAATAAGCAGTTGTATGCCGATATATTTTCGTGCCTTCATAAAATAACATTAAAGGGCCAGAGATTAACCAGCCACACCTGCAAAGCAGAAGTGAGGTCAAGGGGCCCGGGTTCGGGCCGTTTGTTTAATACATCAAAATGGCGTATGGAACGCATCAAGTGCTCTATAGTGACGCATACATGCTCCAGGCTCAAAGTAAAGACCGGCGCAATAATTTCATAGCCATAACCCCAGCAAAATTATCCTCCTGATCCCCCGACCTCGGCTTGTTCGACTCGGTTGGCCGGGCCCTCCACTTCCTGTCGAATGCAGCAATCGTTTGTCAAATCTAGGGTCTGGCTAAATTTAAGTTGTTGACTCTGTAGCAGGAGGCGCTACCCACTAAGTGACTGGGCTAATTGCCTCGCAGGATGAACCCGGCACGAGACAACCGTCTACTAGGGGGAGATGGTAAAGTTGGCGCAGTGAACGTGACATCAAATCACGTGACACCCGCCTCTCGCGGCCACAGGCTACAGGCCATATTTCGCAAATCTGTCACGCATAAATGTAGATACAGTGTATGCGAATACACCCATTAATCCACAGCCACTGAAACAACCAAAAGTTCAAATTCTCCTTGTACGCTCAACCAATCGAGAATGTAAAATGATGGGTGCATTTGCATACACTGTATCTACATTTATGCGTGACGGATTTGCGAAATATGGCCTGTAGCATGTGCTACGGCCGTTTTACTGCCCCGAGAGGCGGGTGTCACGTGATTTGATGTCACGTTCGTCATGAGTTAACCGCGCCTACTTTACTAGAAGGAGGGACATACCCAGGTCAGATCCACAGTAAAAACACAGTTGCATGTGCTCACCAGACTCAGCGTGTCGTAACTAAATAATGCCGGGCGACCTACGAGTGAAGAGCGCTGAAGAGGACTTTCAACAGTCGGCAGTGGGTAGCGTGCGAGCCCCAATGATCAACTCCACATCGGCGCCAGAGTCCTCGATGCGCACGATTTCCGTTACGAGTAGGCGCATTAATGCCTCGTGTACGTGCTCGACATCCAACTCGGGCCTGTACTGCCATTCAGGGCGAACGTAGCGGCGCATCTGGTGGAGCATGGTGGCTACGCTGGCCAAGCTAGGGTGAAGGACATCCTTCCAGCCTTTTAGCCCATGCACAGCTTCAGCGCGGCTGTCGGTGGAGTAGTTTACTCCAGGTTCGTGGGTCTCCATTGCCCGAACAAAGGCACCCAGCTTTACGGGCCACTGCGTTTCTTTTTTATAGTCTGTGGGAGCCGAACGAGCAAGAACCCAAGCTATGACCCAGAACGTCGATTCGGCGTCGTGAAAAAGTTGATGTTTGTGCTCGACTTCGGGAGGTGTGGCGTTATCATAAGGGCGTTGTTGCACCATTTCCGTGTACTTCGTATACTCGGTTTCGGCTTTGGACTTGTACAGCTCAAGAGAGCGCCCCTCAAGTTTTGGCATAGCTAGCCGGTCGCTACCGAAGTCCTCGCTTGACAGCAATTCGCCGCAAGAAACCGACCGAGCGATGAATTTGGGAGTTCCCTGCCCAAAAAATCAGTGTTGCCCAACACTTTTGGCAACATTGCGTACGGTTCGTTCCGCCAAAACTCCCACATTATTGTCAATCTGTCCTAGACCGTTACCGAGGTCCACTACCAAGCATGCTGGCTCGGGCATGACGTTTCTGTGAGAAGAATATGTATTAGCACTTTGCATCCCCACAGTCGACGTGTCTCACCTATCGTTGGACAATATTTGATTGATATACTTGACGCCATCATGATAACTTCCATCACGGTACTTTTTGAGCTGTGGGTTGGTGGGTGCAACCATGATGTTGTGATCGTTAATATCACGGTGTAAGATCCCGTACTTGCGGTACAAGTTGCGTTGGACTTTTCGTACATTAGATTACGGATGACGGAGTGTGATATCTGACCCACCGGCGCAAGCATCGTACATGACGCGCAAGAAGTGAGACAACGACGTAATGTCCTCAAGTGGTTGGCCAACGTCTTCCAAAATCAGTCGCATTTTGATCCTTCGCCCTCCGGGTTGCAGCATAGCAGGTTTTTCCATGTGGCCTACCGTGGCGTGCCAGGAGTTGTGGCGGGCGTTTGGGGAGCCAAACTGGACACAACACAGGGTCTCACTGGAGAAAGCGCCCGGCTGTCCAGCCCCACATAGCACCAAGAACATAACTCCGACAGAGCTGCAAGCCTCGCGCAGCATTGCTAGACGACGCTGGACCAGGCTTGTGTGGAGCTGCAAGTCTGTCTCAGACGACTGCTACGATACCCCACGCCACAGTTGTGTGGCACCCCACGGTGGAGCTAGTATGCTATTATATTGGCGTGTGCCGCGAATATCAAGCACACGACACAGGACCAGAAGGTTGATCGGCGTAGGTCAAATATGCGGAGACAGGCAATCCGCCCAGGCTCGCCTCGAGGTGCAGCCGATGCCTGACCTCATATGTGGCGGCCCACATAAGGCTATTATATCAATAATGTGTCTTGCATGGCCTTTGTGGTAGGAAATAATACATGAAAACGGCGTATGGAATGCATCAATTACTCTATAGTGACACAGGTGCGTCGGCAAAACTGTCGTGAGTGTCATGACCCATTTTCTAGGTCATGACTTCACTCGACAAACAAGTAGAATTACTCGATCACATGACCTGTTACAGTTTGTGAGCCGCCACGTGACTCCCTAAGCGCCTCCCTAAGCGCCGATCACGTGACAACTCACAGCAGCAACTTCACTGCCATCGTTGCTGCTGTGAGCTGTGACCTGACTAAGCACGTCACATGACCCTTGGACTAAGCGCGGCTCCTACAAGATTTGGAGCTGCAAATAATCGTTATATAAGCAATCAACAAACACATGTGACTTACTGTTGCCGCCCTATTGGCCAACTCCGCCACATGTGACATTGTTATTGCTGCGGACTACAGATAAGATTGACTCGAACAATTGCATGTATATAATAAAGCAAAGGGGAACCCAACAGCCTCACTTTGCTTTACCTCGTCCACCACAGGACTCGTTGTACATAGATAGCATATACCATACTATGCATGATAGACACACTAAATACACTGAGATACGACACATACAGACAAACGTAGCCACTGGATAAGGCATCGGCAGAGCCGGGATAGACAGAAATGATGGGTTGTGACAGTGAGCCATCCGATTAATGCCTCACCAACTGTGACTCGAACCAACGACCTTTACCTAATCAGTCACATGACCCAGTACTGCACAGACCTTTACACCTTACGTTCTGTACCATACCGTACTGGCGCTTAATGATGCTTACTAAGCGGTCATTAAGCGCCCAGCGGTACAGTACAGAACTTCACTCCATATGTTCTGTACCGTACCGTACCAGGCGCTAAAGGATGCTGACTAAAGCACATGTGACTAATGACCTCGCGCGCGGCACCTTATAACATTGGGTGCTGCGCATACACCTTACATAAACATTCCTTATCGACTTTCTTTTGCTCCAAGTCAAGTACTATGACTCCTACGCTCTTTCTA